>PVKP010018320.1:0-44461 GCA_004027715.1 Plecturocebus donacophilus | reverse complement strand
TAGGGGTGTGTGTGCTGAGTGGGGGTGTGGTGGGTGTGGTGCATGTAGGGGCGAGTGTGTGGTGAGTGGGTATGGTATGTATATGGGGGTAAGTGGAGGTGTGCTAGATGTATGTGGGGTGTGGTGGGTGTGTACGCAGAGAGATGCGTGTGTGCCAGAACAGGTCTGCCCCAGAGACAGCAGATGCGGCCACAGTTCCCAGGACAAGGCGCCCTCATGCCCCAGCGTGGTAGTCACCATTTGCTGAGCAGCTTCCCCGGGCCAGGCTCTGGGGACTCCGTCAGGAACCCGACCTCCACCAGACCTTACCTCTGCTCTGTAGTTTCTGCCCAGCGTGGCAGCCAGTGTCCCACTAGAGAGACGAGACACTGGGGCTCAGAGAGGGCGGGAACTGTGTCTGCTCTCCAGAGGCCACTGTGAGAAAACAGTCTCCTGTTTGCTGCCTAGATCCCCATGGCAAACCTGTACCACTGAGGACAGGCTCTCTGCTCACGCCACTACAGATCATTTTCCTTGCAGCCCCGGGAAGAGGCATCATGACCTCTCTGTGCAGGGAAGAATGAAATTCAGAGCAGCAGAGTGGTGTCCCCGAGGTTCAGGGGCCAGCAAGCAGGCCTGAAGTGATGACTTGGGATCTGCCGGCTGCAAAGCCTCTGCTCTTGGCTGAGTGTTCTGTTTGCAATGTTGGTTGTGTTGTTTTGCAGTGGAACCCTTTGTTAATAAAATCTTTTTTTTTTTTTTTTGAGAAAGAGTCTCACTCTGTCACCCAGGCTGGAGTGCAGTGGCATACTCGGCTCACTGCAACCTCCACCTCCCGGTTTCAAGTGATTCTCCTACCTGAGCCTCCCAAGTAGCTGAGATTATAAGGCACATGCCACCACACCTGGCTAACTTTTTTATGTTTAGTAGAGATGGGGTTTCACCATATTGGTCAGGCTGGTCTCAAACTCCTGACCTCAGGTGATCTGCCCACCTCGGTTCCCAGAGTGCTGGGATTACAGGCATGAGCCACTGCGCCTGACCTTTAATAAAATCTTATTGGAATCCCAAGAGTTAATGCCGATAGTCTATTTTAAAAACAGTTGTGGGCCGGGTGTGGTGGTTCACACCTGTAATCCCAGCACTTTGGGAGGCCGAGGTGGGTGGATCACTTGAGGTCAGGAGTTTGAGACCAGCCTAGCCAACATGGTGAAACCCTGTCTCTACTAAAAATACAAAAATTAGCTGGGCATGGTGATGGGCACCTGTAATCCCAGCTACTTGGGAGGCTGAGTTGTGAGAATCATTTGAACCCAGGAGGCAGAGTTTACAGTGAGTCAAGATCACTGTAATCCAGCCTGGGTGACAGAGTGAGACTCGGTCTCAAAAAAATAATAATAATAACCAGTTATGGCCAGGTGTGGTGGCTCACGCCTGTAATCCCGGCACTTTGGGAGACCGAGGCAGGTGGATCACCTGAGGTCAGGTGTCCAAGACCAACCTAGCCACATGGTGAAACCCTGTCTCTACTGAAAAGATAAACCTTAGCCAGGTGTCTTAGGCATGTGCCTGTAGTGCCAGCTACTTGGAAGGCTAAAGCAGGAGAATTGCTTGAACTCAGGAGGCAGAGTGTAGAGCTAACACCACTGCACTCCAGCCTGGGCGACAGAGCAAGATTCTGCCTCAAAAAATAAATAAATAAATAAAAAGCAGTTACACTATTAAAACCAAAAGAAGCTCTGTGGGGTCCCGAAACCTACCAGCCAGCCCAACTCACCCAGCCTGGCAACACCCCGCAGGCCCTGCAGGCCCAAGCCTCCACCCCCTCTCCCGCCCACTCTATCTTGCAGGACAAGAAGCTCATCAAGGCCCTGTTTGATGTGCTGGCCCATCCCCAGAACTACTTCAAGTACACAGCCCAGGAGTCCAAGGAGATGTTCCCACGGTCCTTCATCAAACTGCTGCGCTCCAAAGTGTCTCGGTTCCTGCGGCCCTACAAATAACCAGGGGGAGTGGCCCTGCCTGGGGCTGGCCTGGTCCATGGAGGGCACACCTGCCCTGCACAGCAGGAGTTACACGGGCCTCCACGTCGCCTTGGGAACCCCATGGCACTCCCCTTCAGGGAAGCCGACCAGCCCGTGGAGACCGAGCCCAGGCACCCTTCAGACCCACCACCCCAGTGGGAGCACCCTGCTTCAGGAAGCCTCCCTCCCTCCCTCCGCCTCCTTCCTAGGACACCAAGAGCGCCCTCTCCTGAGTCCTGGCGGACCGACTGCAAGTAGCAGGACTGCAGGACCCTCCGCCTGGAGTTTCAGGATCTGGAAGGCGTGGTCATCTGAGACGGGAGGCCAGGTGGAGGGAGAAGGGGGCCAAGGCGCCATCGGGGGAGGTGGCTGACCCTGTGCCAGCATCCTCGGGCCCCACACTCTGCCAACTCCTACAGCCACAGGCAAGGCCACGGCTCCAGGCTGTTGGGCTCCCAGGATTCTGCGATGGGGTGGAACAGAGCTGCTAGGGGAGGAGACTGTAGGTTTCTGCTTTCCTTCGACAGAACATTTAATGAAGTACTCTCTATATATAAAAATATAAATATAAAAAAAATATATATATATATACTTCTATTTGTGGGTACTTTAGGAAAATGCTCTTTGGTCACTGTAAATATGAATCGTGACCCCATCCCTTCCCGCATGAGCCCAGTGAGTCCCAGCAGCTATAAGCCTCCCTGAATGATTCAACAACTCCTCCAGCCTTTGCCCTTCTGCTGCTGTGAGTCCGGAACCCCCAGGGCTGGGGGAGCACAGCTTGCCTTGGACTTGCTTCAGAACGGGCATTCTTCGAGAACTGGGCTTGGAGGCTCTGCTGGCGTATCGGCCTGGCCCAGTCCCCTTGCCAGCAACATCACTGCCCTCGGACAAGACTCGGTAGAAGACACTTTCCCCTTGGACTTGTTCCCAGGAGGTGCAGGGGCCCAGCAATAAACCGCAGAAGGGGCCTTGGCTCTGACCCTGTGGCAGTGACCTTGGGGTCCGTACTGAGCCCACGCGTCACCAGGAAGCAAGGCCTGGCTCACAGGAGCACAGGCTGTGCTACCACAAGGGGCCTCAGAGCAGCCAGTGAGGAAAGGGGGAGAGTGGAGCCGACTGTCAGAATCAGCGGCCGGGCTCCCAGCACAGACGCCTCTCGCTACGCCACGCTGCCCCCACTCAGAGGGAAACCTCTTTCCTTTCCTGTCAAGGAAAGAGGGTTCATTGACTCCCAGGTCCGCATGGCTGGGGAGGCCTCAGGGAACTTCAATCATGGCAGAGGATGAAGGGGAAGCAGGAACCTTCTTCACAAGGTGGCAGGGGAGAGACATGCGAGCAGGGGGAATATGGGCGAAAAGGAAGTCAGCGCTGTGACCGAGTGTGTGCGTCCCAGCCGGGAGGCCAGCGCCCGGGATGAAGCCAGCAGAACTGTGAGGTCCAGGAGGCCTCGCCTGCTCGTCATCTGCCTGCGGGCTGCGGACTGCATGGGAAATGGTCTGTAGTTTTCAAGTTAGAAATACTGAAAATCCCAAGTAGCATGGAGAATCTTAAAATGAACTCCAGTCTTCCAATTTGAAGTTGCCTCTCGGGTTCCTCCTGGTCACCCCCAGGCCCAGCCCGGCTGCCGAGAACCGAGCACAGTTTGAGAGGCTGTGGCCCCCTGAGCAGTGCACAGAGGGAGGCAGGCGAATGAGGTCTCTCTAGGCTTGGTGACGAGGGAGGCAGGTCATCACATGTTCTACAGCCCAAAAGAGGGCTCGGAGCTCAGGAATTACTCACGTGTGCCTGCAGCAGCATGGTCCCCAGCCTGGCTGCTGCTGCATCAGCTGCCTTCTCTGCTGAAGTCCAACTCAAGCTGGAGAGAGTGGAGCCTCTGCACTTGGTGGGTAGGTCAGTATCCACTAACGAGCTATGCCAGGGGCCACACTGCCCCTCCTCTGGTCACAGTCCTTGCAGGCCAGCCCTGGTTTCTGGAAAGAGGCCTCCCTCCCTCCTTTGTCAAGCCATCAGTCATCCCCAAGATGAGAGAGGAGTGTCCTTCTGAATGAGCCTGAGCAACAGCTCCTGAGGGGATGCCAGGAGGAGTGTCACCTCTTCATGAGTGTTCTCCAAAGAAACAACCCAGAAAACACAGACATAGATATGTGAGGGAGCTGCCTCATGGATTTCTGGAGGCCAAGAAGTTCCACAGTCTGCCATCTGCCAGCTGGAGCCCAGGAGAAGCCACACCCTAACTCAGTCTGAGTTCAAAGCCTGAGAAGCCAGGGGCCACCCTGTGAGTCTCAGCATCCAGAGCCACAAGGACGATGACTGTCCCAGCTCCAAAAGAGAGGATTCTCCCTTCCTCCACCTTCTGTCCTATCTGGGCCCTCAACAGATTGGATGGAGTGGATGTCTTCACTCAGATGCTAACCTCTTCTGGAAACACCCTCACGTTTTCCCAGCTAGCTGGGTCTCCCTTCACCCAGCCAAGACGACCATGAAATCAACCATCACACTTAAAGGTTTTTTAAATCCTCTCCAAAAACAGAAAGAACTCTTCACCTCTCTGAGCTCTTTCTGCAGTTCCTTGGGTGGTTTCTGAAAGTTGCCATCCACATACCCACAGATCCACTGCCCACCGCCCCTCCCCTCATGTTCCAGGACTCACCACCGTGGTCAGACCCTGCCTAGCATGCCCGGGGCAAAGTTGGATGGGCAGGTGCAGATGCAGCCCAGCCTTCATCCTGCTCTCCCTCGCAAGCTCTACTGTAGCTCCCAGCCATGACAGCCCATGAGGAGTGCAAGGGCACCAGCAGCCCCCCTGGGCCTCCCACACCATCTGGGTGACTTGAAGACCAGGGCTGGACAGTCTTGAGCCTCACATTGGCCTCACTCTGGGGAATGTGGCGGTCCCCCCGTTCAACTAGAGCTGACACAGCAGGATGGTCCCAAGGAGAGCTCCGTGGACAGCAGAACGCATTGCTTGCAGTTGGCATGTCGTCGAAGCCAACAGCAGCTTGACTGATGTGAGGTGGCCATTCCACCTGGTCCAAGGCGGAGGCGTAGAGAAAAGGGACATGGGGAACAAGGACGGGGCCAGGTAGGACGGATCCACGTGACAAGATCCAAGAAAAGATGCAAGCTGAGGGCGGAGCGTGCTGGAGACCCCATGCTCTCTGGGGGGAAGCCGGCACTGCCCTTCCTCAACTGTGGCCTGAGCAGCTGACGAGGTCCCCAGTGCCACACGCTGTACTCCAGGGAAAGGAGCAAGGGGCAGGCTGCTGGGAGTCCCCACTCTGCCATCTGGCCGGGATGGAGGCAGCTGCCCGGTCTCCAGGCTTCTCTGAGCCTGCGTCAGCTCCCAGTGAAACATCACACCCCAGGGAACTGGAGGCCCTCTGTGAAGACAGGCATGGAAAACGATGTCTCCCGGACAGCTCCCAGGAGTCAGGTGGGACCCTGGCGTGGGAGGATCTTTGTCCCACATTCCTGGCACTTCAAGTTTGTTTCTACTTTGCAGAAACCACAGAAAGGGAAGTAACCTGCGGCAGGGTTTCGAGGCCGGCCAGGTGCCCCGTGAGTAAGGGCTCCCAGGGCCGCTGAGGGCAGCCCGCAGCCAGGCGGCCTCACCCTGCCCAGAATGAGACTGCACCTTTCCCAGTCCTTCCCCTTGCCACAGCCTCATCACCTTGCCAGCCTCCCTCCTCCCGCTCCAGCTCTCCACCGGCCTCTCAGGCAGCAGAATCACCCTATGCTCCCCAGCCTTGGTGCCCCTGCCCCACACATGTCATCCTGGCCAAGTGGTAACCAGTTTCCCAAATGCCGGCTCCCCAAGGGGACAGTGTGGCCCACTCCTCCGCCTCCGTGGTGGCCCAGGCGGCAAGGCCCACGGTGGAGGCCTCAGGCAGCTTTCTCTCCGGCTCCCCATTGGCTCAGGACAGATACACAGATAAAGTAGAGCTGAAACATGGGCAAGACATCCCCAGACAGGAGAGCACAGGAGGCCACGTCTGAAAGCCCTGGGAGAGAAGCCCTTCCCCCGCCTCTGGTGAGTGTGCTTTTCTGTCTGGATGGCCTCCCTTTCATGCACGCTTATCCTCAAAAGACGCAAGGTCCTCAGGCAGCCTCTCGGTGAAGCCTTTCCCCTGGGCTTGTCCACGGCAGGAGGCCCCTGGCCTGTCCAAGCCATAGCAATGCTTAATTTACATTTTTGGAGTTGAATCTTATTCCAGCGCCTCCACCACCCGCAGCAGTAAAATAAGATACTGAAATAAGTTGAGTCATTTAGCGAGCACCTCCTGTGTGCCAGGCTCCTAGAAAGACAGGAAGCCGGTGCCCTGCACAGATGACAAACTGCCCCAGACAGCCTGCTCACCTCGCCTGGCACAATGCATGCCCCACAGGGAGAAGCCCTCCTTCTCACCCAGGGAGTCCAGCCATTGTCACCTTCCCTGGTCCATACTCAGGAAATCTGGTCACCCTGGCAAACTGCACCTGACATGGAGGTCCCTTTTCGTCACCAAAGATGCACAGGTGTCCATGCTGAGCGGATGTCATTCAGGCCAAGCACAGAGGATGTAATGGGGGATGGAGGGAGGATGTGCAGAGAGAGCAGGGAGCTCCTGTTCTCCCATGGCTATCTCTGCCCCACGGCACCCACAGATCCCTGGCCCTTCCAGGAGTAAGTCCTGGGCAGGCAGAGCTGGAGTTGGCCTGATCCCACCTGCCTTGCTCTTGGAAAGGACACCAGGTGTGGGCAAAGCATCCTTGGAGCCCAGACAGCACAGGCATGGCCCACGTACGCTCCCAGCCCCTGCTGCACCACACCACTCAGAGCCCCTAGGTGAGCTCCCTGGAATTGTCTGCATGCCCCAAGCCCCAATAGGAAGGAAAAGGAGGGGAAGCTGATGCTCACTCAGTGCCCACTGTGTGCCAGGCTCTGGGCTCAACCCTCTGATATCCGCACATCTCATTCTCCCAGCCTGTGTGGACGGTGGGGTTAAGTTCATTCTTTAGATGTGGAAATGAAGGCTCCAGGAGGCCACAGGACATGCCCAAAGCAAAGAGTTTGTAGTTCCTGGATTTGGGAATCAAGTGCAAGTCCATCTACTCCCAGGGTAGGAAATGTCTCTAAAACGTTGATCAGTCTGAAGCTTACAGACTGGAAACCAGGCCAGGTCAGCCAGGGTGGTGGAGTCCAGAGACAGAGATAAGGCTGCAGGTAGGGGAGAGAACAGTGAGGATTCAGGGCCAGGGTGACTTCAGTGACATTCCCTCCCTCCTTAAGCATGAAAAACTTGCTCAGATAAAGGACAGCTTCGGCCTTCCCTACCAAGCAGACAGGACACTCACCGTGTCAGCGTGAGCAGACACAGCCAGAGGCTCAAGTGCCCTTGCCGAGTGTCCCCGCTGCTCTTGGGGAGGCCCCAGCACAGCCTGCAGAGATGCGAGAGAGTGCTCAGTGCCCTTGGCAGACAGGTGGCAGAAAGCAGAGGGAGGAAGGGGGAGCTCACCGATGCCAAGGTCTTGTTCCGCTGAGATCAGAACCTCCAACACGTCGAGCAGACCCAGGCCACATTGCTCGGGGAACAGGACACCAGGGCGCTGGACTGGAGGCCCGCAGCCTTCACTTCTGGCTCCTGTGTGGGCACTGTACTGTCCAGGCCCTTGGCAGTGACTCTGCCTGCAAGAATGACAAATGCCAACATAACCACATCTTCCTTTTAGTTGCCACAAATATTCAGTTTTGTTTCATCCATCATGTCCCCCATATGCATGTAATGAAACATTTGTGAAAATCACTTTAATAATAAACAGGAAATGAACCTAAATATGGCTCTTTTCTCTTATTCAGCAGAATTCATGAGTTGGGGGGAAATGCTAACTGGAATCCAGAAAAGAAAAAATAATGGAAGAAATTTCACAATGCTATGGAGGGCTGAAAGAAAGGAGCTGAGAAACCTCTGGAAAGCAAAGCAGCGAGCCTGAAATCTACACGCAGAGGCAGGGGGTGCCCACAATTAGGAAACAGCCATGTTCCTGACTGGCAGAAAGCGAAATGCCCATATTTCAAATCCCATTTCCCCACATTACGTATGCCAAAATGAGTTGTTCTTTTACACTGGGGCTTTAATCTAAAAGTCATGGTCACAGTGAGCCTCAGGGAATCTATGACTTCTTGAAATTAGCCATGCAGTACTGTGTGTGTGTGTGTGTGTGTGTGTGTGTGTGCGCGCGTGTGCGCACATGTACAGGTACATATTTCTATTTCTATTTCTCTGGGAATATGGCCTATAGCTTTCCTCAGGTTCTAAAAGAAATCTAGGGCCAGGTGCCGTGGCTCACACCTATAATCCCAGCACTTTGGGAGGCCAAGGCAGGAGGACCACAGATGTCCAGGAGTTCGAGACCAGCCTGGGCAACGTGGCGAGACCCGATCTCTACAAAAAATGAGAAATAAAAAATAAGAACTGAGCAAAAGACATATACATGCATTTCACAGAAGAAGAAACAGGATGGCCAATTACCATTTGAAAAGGTGCTCACCCTCATTAATAATAATGGAAATACAGGCTGTTCTGCCCAGGAATAGCCATGCTTTTGTTTCTGTTTCTTTACTCCTCTAATAAACTTGCTTTCACACACACAAAAGACAACAAAAATATACCATTGTAGCACTAGGTTGGCAAAAAAAAAAAGTGATAAAATCAGAATCAGAAAGGATATAGATCAACTTACTATACACAACTGGGGAATCTCTTTTATATGTGTGTGTGTGTGTGTGTGTGTGTGTGTGTGTGTGTGTACCAGGAAATATACAAAAATATTCATAGCCTCATATTTATTAGAGCAAAAAGCTTAAGATAACGTAAGTCTCTTAGTGAAAGACTGAATCATAATCACACAGTCAAATATTACATAGCTATGAAAATTAATTCACATTCTGCAACAAAAGGTGTCTACCTTAAAAATATAATGTGCAAGAACAAGACCAGGATGTGTGCTCACACCACTCTACTGGAGGTCTAGTCAGGACAACTAGGCAGGAAAAAATATAAAGGGCATCCAGATTGGAAAGGAGACAGAATTATCTGTTTGCACATGTCCTGATCATGTATATGGAAAATACTTAATGAATCCACAAATAACTATTAGAGCTAATGAAATTCACAAGGTTACAGGTCATAAGATCACTATATAAAAGTCAGTTGTAGGCTGGGCACAGTGGCTCATGCCTGTAATCCCAGCACTTTGGGAGGCCAAGGTGGGTGGAGAGCCTGAGCTCAGGAGTTCGAGACCAGCCAGGGCAACAGGGTGAAACCTTGTCTCTACCAAAAATACAAAAAAATAGCCAGGCATGGTGGTGCACACCTGTGGTCCAGCTACTCTCGAGGCTGAGGTGGGAGGATCGCTTGAGCCTAAGAGGCAAAGACTGCAATGAGCCAAGATCCAGCCACTGCACTCGAGCCTGAGTGACAGAGTGAGACCCCATCTCAAGAAAAGAAATTAAAGAAGATCTGTATTGATGGGTTGGAAGACAATATTGTTAAGATGACAATACTCCCCAAATTGATCTACAGATTCAACGTGATCCCTATCAAAATCCTGGCTGACTTCATGCACAAGCTGACATGTGAGTCCTAAAATTCATAGAGAAATGCAAGGGACCCATAGTAGCTAAACAGCCTTGAAAAAGAACAAAGTTGGAGGATTCAACTTCTCATTTTTAAAACTTACTACAAGCTTACATTAATCAAGATTGTGTGGTACAGGCATAAGGACAGACATATAGATCAATGAAAGAGAATTCAGAGTCCAGAAATGAATCCTTAAATTTATCATCCATCTGTTGATTTTCAACAAGAGTGCTGAGACCATTCAATGGGGGGAAAAATAGTCTTTTCAACAAACAGTACTAGAACAACTGGATATTTGCATGCAAAAGAAGGAAGTTGGACCCCAACCTCTATACAAAAAATCAACTCAAAGTGATCAGGGGCCGAAATGTAACAGCTAAAAGTATTAAACTCTTAGAAAAAGACAGATAAATCCTTGGGATCTTGAATTAGGCAATGGCTTCTTAAGTGTAACACACAAATTATAAGCCACCAAAGAAAAAAATACGTAAATTGAACGTCACCAAAATTTAAAACTTGTACTTCAAAGGACACTGTGAAGAAAGTGAAAAGATAACTCACAGAATGGGGGGGGGAAATAACCTTTACAAATCTTATATCTGATAAGACTCCAGTATCCAGAATATATAAAGAACTCTTACAATTCAACAATAAGACAAATGACCTGATTTTTAAAATGAACAGGCCAGGCACTGTGGCTCACACCTGTAATCCCAGCACTTTGGGAGGCCAAGGCAGGTGGATCACCTGAGGTCAGGAGTTTGAGACCAGCCTGGACAACATCATGAAACCCCCATATCTACTAAAAATACAAAAAAAAAAAAAAATTACCCAAGTGTGGTGGCACACGCCTGTAAACCCAGCTACCAACCAGGGAGGCTGAGGCAGGAGAACTGCTTGAATCCAGGAGGAGGAAGTTGCAGTGAGGCGAGATAGCACCATTGCGCTCCAACCTGGGCGACAAAAGCAAAACTCCGTCTCAAAAAAACCAAAAAAATGAACAAAGAAGGCCAGGCACAGAGGTTCATGCCTGTAATCCCAGCACTTCGGGAGGCCAAGGTAAGATCACTTGATGCCACGAGTTCAAGACCAGCCTGGGCAACAAAGCAAGACCCTGACTCTACATCAACAACAAAGAATGGACAAAGGGGCCAGGCATGGTGGCTCACATCTGTAATCCCAGCATTCTGGGAGGCCAAGGCCAACAGATCACTTGAGGTCAGGAGTTCAAGACCAGCCTGGCCAACATGGTGAAACCCCATAAAAATACAAAAATTAGCCAGGCATGGTGGCAGGCACCTGTAATCCCAGCTACTGGGAAGGCTGGGGCAGGAGAATCCTTTGAACCCTGGAGGCAGAGGTTATATTGAGCCAAGATCATGCCACTGCACTCCAGCCTGGGTGATAAAGCAAGACTCCATCTCAATAAAAAAGGACAAAGAATATGAATAAACATTTCTCCTAAAAAGATATGCAACTGGCCAAAAGCACATGAAAAGATGATCAACATGATTAGTCATTAGGGAAATGCAAATGAAAACCATAAGACACCACTTCACAACCACTAGGAGAACTATAATTAAAAAGTGAGAGAATAATGTGTGCTAGCAAGAAACTAGAGCCCTTGGCCAGGCACAACAGCAGCTCATGCTTGTAATCCTAATATTTTGGGAGACAAAGGCAGGAAGATCACTTGAGGTCAATAATTTGAGACCAGCTGGGACAACAAAACGAGACCTCATCTCTATTAAAAATAAAACGTAAAGGCCAGGCACCGTGGCTCACGTCTGTAATCCCAGCACTTTGGGAGGCCAAGGTGGGCAGATTACCTGGGGTGAGGGGTTCGGGACCAGCCTGACCAACATGGAGCAACCCCATTGCTACTAAAAATACAAAATTAGCTGGGCGTGGTGGCGCACACCTGTAATCCCAGCTACTCGGGAGGCTGAGGCAGGAGAATTGCTTGAACCCGGGAGGCAGAGGTTTCAGTGAGCTGAGATCATGCCATTGCACTCCAGCCTGGGCAACACAGCGAGACACCATCTCAAATATATATATATATATATATTCACCAGTTTATAAAAAACAGTTGATCCAAATTATTTTTCTGACAAAATGGAATAAGATTCAACTTTAAAGAATTTTTAAAATAGGCAACCTTATAAAGGTTGTGAACCAAATTTTGGATAACACAGTTTAAATCAGTTACCAATATACTGGGTTGGATAAAGAATAGTTAGTTATGGCCGGGCACGGTGGCTCATGCCTGTCATCCCAGCACTTTGGGAGGCCGAGGCAGGCGGATCACAAGGTCAAGAGATCAAAACCATCCTGGCCAACATGGTGAAACCCCGTCTCTACTAAAAATACAAAAAAAATTAGCTGGGCGTGGTGGCACGCGCCTGTAGTCCCAGCTACTCAGGGAGCTGAGGCAGGAGAATTGCTTGAACCCGGGAGGCGGAGGTTGCAGCGAGCCGAGGTCGCACCACTGCACTCCAGCCTGCTGGCGCCTGGTGACTGAGACTCTGTCTCAAAAAAAAAAAAAAAAAAAAAAGTTGCAAAAACATGACTGTGTTATGTGAGGCAGCCCAAAAGAGATGAGTGAGTCTAACCAGTCTGTACAGTATTCTCCTAGACTCAATTTTTTGTCCTTGAAGAAAAGAATGTTGCCATTTCTTGTAGTAGAGGGAGGAAGTCTTTCCAAGGGAATTTCATCTTTTGCTTTTAAGAAACAGCATGAAGTTCATAATGATTTTCATTTTGTATCTGCTGGTTTTCAAGTGTTTTTGACTTATACAGTCAGTATTCCAGAATAGCCATTTAGAGGATAAAGAGGAGGAACTGTGAGGAGTGGGGAGGCTCCAGAGAGGAAAAATTTCAACTAGCTTTGACACAGTGTTTTGTAGGAAGGCAGTCTTTGAGTCCTGAATGGACTTGTTTTTTAGCCTCAAGATATCAATGAGAAATGCATACTTTATTGGGAGTGTATTTTATAACCATGGTCTTTTAGTTTAAAGAATAAACTAGGCCAGATGTGGTGGCTCACACCTGTAATCCCAGCACTTTGGGAGGGTAAAGTGGGCAGATCACCTGAAATCGAGAGCAGCCTGACCAACATAGAGAAACCCATCTCTACTAAAAATACAAAATTAGCCAGGCATGGTGGCACATGCCTGTAATCCCAGCCACTCTGGAGGCTGAGGCAGGAGAACTGCTTGAACCGGGGAGGCAGAGATTGCGGTGAGCCGAGATTGTGCCATTGCACTCCAGCCTGGGCAACAAGAATAAAACTTCATTTCAAAAAAAAAAGGCTGGGCTCGGTGGCTCATGCCTGTAATCCCAGCACTTTGGGAGGCCAAGGTGGGCGGATCATGAGGTCAAGAGATCGAAACCATCCTGGCCAACATGGTGAAACTGCATCTCTACTAAAAAAATACAAAAATTAGCTGGGCGTGGTGGCGAGTGCCTGTAGTCCCAGCTACTTGGGAGGCTGAGGCAGGAGAATTGCTTGAACTCAGGAGGCAGAGGTTGCAGTGAGCCGAGATCGCGCCACTGCACTCCAGCCTGGCGCCTGGCGAGTCTCCCAGGTATTACAGGTACCCACTGCCACGCTTAGCCTATTTTTGTATTTTTAGTAGAGACGATAAGGTTTCACCGTGTTGGCCAGGCTGGTCTCAAACTCCTGACCTCAGGTGATCCACCCACCTTGGCCTCCCAGATCTGCTGGGATTACAGGCATAAGCCATTGTGTCCAGCCTAAAAATAAAAATTACAATGAGGGAGAAGACCCTTAATCACCCTTAAGCATCTAAGACCATCCCCTCTTGACTTCCACACTGCATTTCAATAGAAGTAAAGGCTGGCAGACCAGGTGCCACCTTAATAGCCCTCCTATAGATCGCAGGCATGGTGTGGAGGAATCTTTCCAGAAGGTACTGTTTTTACTTAAACAAGATCAAACTCCGACCTAAGTCACTGTACCCCATGCCCACTCCATGGCGCAAGACCCTTTCACATGTAAATTCTAGAGTTGTAAGCCTTTAAAAGGGCAGGGACTTTGTGAGCTCAAGCTTGGCCGTTAGGCAGCTACGCCACCTCGCTCCCGGTGGAACAAATCACCCCTTCTTCCCAGTTCGGTGTTCAAGAGGTTTGTTTCCCAGCTTTTTCCTGCTTCATTGAGACTGACAAAACAGACTCCTTGTGGCAATAAGATACCGAATTTCAACCTGACTCTGGTATCATATCGCATGCTCTCCGAGGGCTGCCAACTAAGAAACTTCATCAGCATAACAACAAGCTTGGCTTCCATAACCCTTTTATCTTAAGCATTATTTTCTACTGACGACTTTTTTTTTTTCTTTTAAAGATGGGGTTTCACCGTGATGGCCAGCCTGGTCTTGAACTCCTGACCTCAGGTGATCCACCTACCTCCGCCTCCCACAGTGCTAGGATTACAGGCGTGAGCCACCGCGCCCGGCCTTCTACTGACGACTTAAGTATTTAGACAGAGCTTAGCTCTGTCAGCCAATTGCCAATCAAGAAATCTCTGAATCCACCTGTGACCTGAAGCCCCTCCGCAAGATATCCCACCTTTTTAGACTGAAGCAACATACACCTTCCAGGTATTGACATGTCTTTGCTTGTAACACCTGTCTCCCTAAAATGTATAAAACCAAACTATAACCCGACCACCTCAGGCACACTTTCTCAGGGTCTCTCGAGACTGTACTCTGGGCCATGGTCACTCTTCTTGGCCCAGAATAAACCTCTTTAAATATTTTACAGAATTAGCTTTTTCATCAAGTGTCAAAGACAACAGGTTTCACTTGTATGGTTGCTCATAATAAAATAATTGTAAGTATGACATATACTATCTATATAGTCATGACTATAATGCATGAGAAATAATATAGCCAGGCTGGGCACAGTGGCTCACACCTGTAATCCCAGCACTTTGAGAGGCCGAGGCAGATGGATTGCTTGAGGTCAGGAGTTTGAGACCAGCCTGGCCAACATGGTGAAAACCTGTCTATACTAAAAATACAAAAATTAGCCAGGTGTGATGGTGCACACCTGTAGTCACAGCTACTTGAGAGGCTGAGGCAAGAGAATCGCTTGAGCCTGGGAAGTGGGGAAGTGGAGGCTGAAGTGAACCAAGATCACACCACTGCCCTCCAACCTGGTCAACAGGGCAAGACTCCATCGCAATAAATAAATAGATAAATAAATAAAGTAAAATAGCATCACAGTGCTGGGCATGGGGCACACTGGCTCACACCTATAATTCCAGCACTTTTGGAGGCCGAGACAGGAGGATCACTTAAAATAAGGAGTTTGAGACCAGTCTGGGCAACAAAGCAAGACCCCAACTCTACAAAAAGAAATTTTTAATTAGCGGGGTGTAGTAGTACACACCTAATGCACCTCCCAGTTTCTCGAGAGGCTGAGGCGGGAGGATCACTTGAACCTAGGCATTCAAGGCTGCGGTGAGCTGTGAGTGCACCACTGCACTCTAGCCTGGGTTACAGAGGAAAACTCTGATTCAATATATATATTTATATTTTTAGTAGAGACAGGGATTCACCATGTTGGTCAGGCTGGTCTAAAACTCCTGATCTCGTGACCTGCCCGCCTCGGCCTCCCAAAGACCTGGGATTACAGGCATGAGCCACCGCGCCTGGCCAAATGATCCAATTCTTAGGATCAACTTTCACTATACATCTCACCATGATCCAGGGATTTTGCAATGATCTGGTCTATGAAGAAGATATTTCTTACCCAATTGCAATATAATATTGTTATTTACTGAATATTCACAGTGAGATCCTGCTGCCCCTGCCCACCTGCGACCTGAGTTGTGCCTGTTCTGTGTCCTGCAAGATACATGTGACCTTAGGGAAATTACGGCTCAGGTGTAAACGAAGTGTATGGGAAATAGAGGCAGTGGTTCTGCTCTACATTGTGTGGAGAAGGCTGAACACTTTTGCTAGAGTGGTTTTGTCTCCTTCTATGTGGTATAAGTCTAGTTTATATATTAATATTTAGTATTTTATTCCTACTGTGCAATAAACCTTTTCAGGAGCAATACACTAAAACAAAAACATCCCAGAAACCCACATTTAATTATAAATTAAGTTATGAATTTCAGTTTCTCTAAGTTGATGATGAACGTGGAACTTCCCTAAAATGTCAACCTTTACCTTCCATCATGGAGGTCAAAGATAAATCACCAACCTCAAACAAGATGACACAATTCTGATTCAGAAGCATCACATCTATCAGAACTTAGTAATTATTTTAAGACTACACCTGAAATGAAAATGTGGATATGCAGAAGTAGATTTACATATCACCCTGTGAATCATGACTCTTCACTTAGATCAAATTACTTTTTCTTCAGAAAAGTACTTCAGTGTGACAGTATTAATAACACGTTTTTCTGGCTGGGCGAGGTGGCTCATGCCTGTAATCCCAGCACTTTGGGAGACAGGTGGGCAGATCACTTGAGCCCAGGACAACATGGGGCAATTCTGTCTCTACTAAAATTCCAAAAATTAGCCGGGTATGGTGGTGCCTGCCTGTAATCTCAGCTACTTGGGAAGCTGAAGCAGGAGGATCACTTGAACCCAGGAGGGGAAGTTGCTGGAAACTGAGATTCTGCCACTGTATTCCAGTCTGGGCCACAGGGCGAGAAGAGCGAGGCTCCATCTCAAAAAATAGGCCAGTGCAGTGTCTCACACCTGTAATCCCAGCACTCTGGGAGGCCAGAGAGGGTGGGTCACCTGAGATCAGGAGTTCAAGACCAGCCTGGTCAACATGGTGAAACTCCATCTCCACTAAAAATACAAAACTTAGCTAGGCATGGTGGCGCACATTCCGAATCCAAAAATAAGGAATTGAGAAGGGCCACTATTCTGCAGCATCCAAATCTGGGGAAGCACTCACAAGCATCAAGAGTTCCTTCCTCCCCCGGGGCGGGGGGCCTGCGAGCGTCAATGTGTGCCCTGTGCAAGCACTGCAGCACCGCCCCACCGGGTTCGGGCCCTAGGGCCCCTTCCGGGCCGTCAGTGGAGCCTTTTTCCGGTCCTGACAGAGACTGACGCAGGTGCCCCGCCCTCCCGACATTCCCCGGGGTGCCCGCGGGCTGAGTGAGAAAAGCTCCGCCCCCATCACGCACGCGTGCGCACAAGATGGCAGCTCTAAACCACGGGCGCGGCCATGGGCGCGGCCATAGGCGCGCGCCCGGTCCCCTCAAACCCGCGCGCTCACGCACTCGCCCCGCGGACGCGCAGTGCCTGCTCTGGAGCCGCGAGGAACGGGCTCGGGGCGGGCGTGGGGCCGGGAGGAGGGCGGGGCGGGGCGGGGCGGCGGCGCTGGCGGGCGGGAGGAGGCGGGAGGGCAGGCAGCGGCGCTGGAGTCGGCGCGGGTGCAAGCGCCATGGAAGTCGAGCGGGGCCCCGAGCGCCCGCCTGCGGAGCGCGGCAGCCCGGGCCGGACGCCGGAGGAGGGTGCGCGGTCCCTGGCTGAGTTCGCGGCGCTGCACGGCCCGGCGCTACGCGCCTCGGGGGTCCCCGAGCGGTACTGGGGCCGTCTCCTGCACAAGCTGGAGCACGAGGTGCGGGGAAGGGCGGCGGGCACGTGCGGCGGCTGGGGTGGGAGCGCGGCGGGAGCCCGCGGCGCGGGGCAAGAAAGGGAGCTCCCGGGCGGCGGGAGCCACGCTGAGCCACCCCGACCGCGTCCTGGGCAGTTCTGGAGCGGCGTGGAGTTGGGGGCCGAGGATTGACAGCAGGAGACTGGGATACCTGCGGCCCTGACCTGCCCGGGTCCGAGGCCGGCCCAAGGCTGCGGTGGAAACTTGAGCTCCTCCACACACCCGAGCCTCCCGAAGACCTGCTGGGAGTCAGATTCATCACCCCCACTTTACAGATGAGAACACTGCGGTTCCCAGAGTCCCTTCAGAGGGATTCTTTCAGCCTCTGCCTCAAAGGGACAACAGGAACCCTTGAATTTGTGTAGCTGTTACTGGTGGGTTCACAGAATTCGTTTTTCATTTGATTCGAGCCTCAGGCTCCCCTCATCTTGCAGATTAAAGAAAACAGGCTGTGGGAGGTGGAGAACTCGTTTAGGAGCCTCTAGGTTCTGTCTTTTGTGAGGATGGCCCATCCTGCTCACCTGCCTGCTCCACTCCAAAGCGTTTCTTACTGTCCTGGCTAGGGGTGAGCCCTGGATTTTGATTGCGTGCCCAGGGGCTGAAGCCACAGCACCTTCCCTGGCCAGCTGGCGGGGGGCGTCTTTAGCTGGGACCAGGCATCCTCCAGGTGCCACCTCCCTGACTGAGATGGGCCAAGTGGCGCAGGTGATGAAGTGGAACCCCAGAGCCAAAAACAAGGACCCTGGCCGGGAACTAGAAGTCCCTGAGCCTGGCTGCTGGCCAGACCCCACGGTCTCCGAGCCAGTTTCTCTCTGTGTAACCCTAGTTGGACCAGGGACCTTCCTGCTGGAAACGTGCAGTGACACCTCCTCACGCTACAGTGTCCTCTGCCCTTCGCTTCTGCCATGCTTTCTGAGGACCGCTGTGGTCCCAGGCCTGCGCTGGGCGGAAGGGACCCTGGTTTGTTCACGAGGACAAAAGGATTCCCATGTGCTGCGTGGAAGGAGCACGGTGGGAATGACCAGCTCCTGCCCAGCCAGTCTCCACGGCAGCACACCCTCTCTCTGCCAGTCATGCCCTTCTCAGTCCTGTTCTCCATCCAGGAAGGGTACAGTGAGACAGCACCTGACTCCCACAGTACTGGAGGGATGGGAGGTGGCATGAGAAATGTGCCTTGACACACTGGGTGGTCACCACCTCATCACGCCCCACTGCCCAGGCCGCCCTGCCTGCTGTTGCCCTACTAAGGGGCAGCCAGTGTTTTTCAGTGACCCTCCCTCGCCATTAAGGTCAGAGCTGAGTCACTGCTTTACCAGACACAAACTTGGAGCTCTTCCTGAGTGAAGCCTCCTGCTACTGTTGGCCCAGGTGTGGGGGAGACCGAGCAGCAGCAGGACCACCTGCCAGTGCCATGGGCCCTTCCACCCTCCGCCATCCTTGCCTTAGGTCGGCTGCCCTGGAAAGGATGGGGAAACTAAAAGAGGTGTTTTTAAAGTGTTTTCTCTTCTGTCTGCCCAAGCTTCCCAGTTGCAAAACCACTCCCCTTATCTCCTGGGGAGCTCTTCCAGTCTTGCCATGAAGGAGTTGTGGTTACCCCCATTTCACAGCTGGGGTGAAGCCAAGCCAGGCTTCAGGCAGGCTCTCTGTCCTCAGCCTCACACTGTCCCCTAGGGATTTGGAGTACTGGGGCAGAAGCCTGAGGTCTTAGCCTCCCCCCAGTCCTAAACTGGAGAAAGCAATAGCCTCCCCAGACCCACCTTGAGGACTAGAGGAGAACCGGACGCCCCTTGTCACAGGTGCCTTGTCTTCTGTGTGACCCCTGGTTTGCTCCACCCTGGGCTATCTGCTTCCAGCCTTCGCTCTTGCTCTTCCCTTTGCCTGGAGTTCCTTTCCATCCTCACCACACAGCCTCATGTTTAAATCTTCCCCTTCTTCAAAGCTGGCCTCTGATTATGGTTCCTCATCCATGAAGTCTTCCCAGGCCCTCCAGGCCCCAGAGCAATTTACCTGATGCTCTTCAGGTGGCCTAGACCTTACTCAGCCATCGGTTCCCTGGGCAGGGCCATAAGTGTCATCCTCATGCCACCACAGGGCAGGTCCTGCCCAGTGCACAAAAGCTACCTGAGCCTGAGGAGTTAGTTTCCAACTGCTGTTTTTGTTTTTGAGTGCAGTGGCACGATCTCAGCTCAATGCAACCTCCACGTCCCATGTTCAAGAGATTCTCCTGCCTCAGCCTCCTGAGTAGCTGGGATTACAGGCGCCCGCCACCACGCCCAGCTAATTTTTGTATTTTTAGTAGAGACAGGGTTTCACCATGTTGATCAGGCTGGCCTCAAACTCCTGACCTTATCATCCTCCCACCTCAGCCTCCCAAAGTGTTGAGATTACAGGCATGAGCCACCACACCCAGCCTTTTCAACTGCCGTTTTTAATCCAGTACTGGGAACTAGGTTTCAGGGAGGAACTGGTCTCTGTTGAGCCTCCGCTGTGTGCCAAGACTTCATGCACGCTGTTTGATTTCATTCCATCTGTCCTGAAGGGTGGATGACACCCCCTCTCGCAAGTGAGGAAACTGAGTCTCAGAAGCATAACAATGGCACCGCGTGCTTACAGAGCATTTGTTGTGGCCGAGCCCCACTCTGAGCTCTGGGTATGAGTCATCTAATTCTCCCAGGATCCCTGAGAGGAAGGTTCTGTTATTCCCATTGTGTGGATGAGGAAACACACAAGGGATAATTAAGTAACTTGTTCAAGGTCACTTGTCTAGGAAATGGTGAAACCAAGATTTGAACCCACACTGCCTGGCTCCAGAAGCCCCCCTTGCTGGCTCATGGCAGACAATACGCAAGTATGGCTGGGCCAGGGATCCCTGTGGTCCACACACACCAGAAGAGGTCACTTGCCTGCCTGACTAGCCACACAGGCAGGACCAAGGCCCTTATCTTCCCGTCCTGTCTTGACCTGGACCTTTGCTTCCTGTTGGCCTTGATTGGGTGGGGCCAGGTTGGAGGAGACTTCTCTGTGAGTTGCCCCAGCTGTCCTAGTGTTGAAGGGTTCTTGTGGGGAGGGGGAAAATAGGGTGTCCTCCCTGATCACCAAGATCCTGACTCCCATTGACCTCTAGTGTGACTGGAGCCACCCTCTCTTATCTTTGGGGACTCTCCCTGTAATTCGAGGGGGATAGACTAGAGATACCCCCAGCGAGTCCTCACAGTCCCATCTCTGTGCACAGCGTCCCATGGGACAAGGGGCTCTGGATGACAGCTCAGGCGATGGTGGGTGCATTAGGTCCCTGTTCTGACCCTGACGTCTCTAGAAGCTTCAGTCTCCCCACCCATAAGACTGTGTGCAGTTGCATGAAACAGGTCCCACTCCTCTGAAGGAGGCATGTTTATCCTTGAGGCCTGGGTGTGGCCCGTTGGGTGACTTTCTGGAGCAGAAGTCCCAGCCAGTGGTGAAGGCATTAGGGATGGGGTCTTCTGCCCGCACCCCTGCTGACCCGAGCTCTGGCCCCCAGGTTTTCGATGCTGGGGAAGTGTTTGGGATCATGCAAGTGGAGGAAGTGGAAGAGGAGGAGGATGAGGCGATCCAGGAGGTGCAGAAGCAGCAGCCCAACCCCGGGAGCGAGCTGTGCTACAAGGTTATCGTGACCAGGGAGAGCGGGCTCCAGGCGGCTGACCCCAACAGGTAGGAGCCTGGCCAGGGATGTCACCACAACCTTCACTTGGTGAAAGATGGGAGATGCAGTAACTGCAGACTCTCCTGGGCCCTTCACCACCACTGGACATCTTCCTCAGGACAGCTTTGTGGTGAGCACATGTGGCCAGCGGTGTGTCCATCAGGGCTTCAGAGTAGTGTCTATGGCAACACAGGGCCTTGCTGTGGAGTCCGGGTGTACTGCAGCCTGGGAGCACCTCCCAGCCGCCTCATTGTCACAGTGGTCCTACTACAGGGGATTAGAAGTTCCAGTTTTGCTCGAGGTTACCCTCCAGGTTAAGGGTACAGGTCAGCCTTACTCCTCCCCGGTCACAGCTCCACCCTGGTCCTGCTGAATTGGAATTTGGGTGGGCCTCAGAACACCTGAGGACCTGAGACCCAGAGCAGGCCTGGCCTTCCCAAGGCCACAGGGTAGTTAGGGCAGAGCTGAGACTATACCCCAGGACCCCAGGGTCCAAGAGTGGCTATCCCTAGGACAGGTCTGCAGGCCCCTCTGCCAAAGGTTTTGTGGAACCTTCGAGAAACTTGCTGCACCCCTGTGTCCATGCACAGCTCTTTGGGCAGGGGTCTGGTCTCTTCTGCAGAGCTTCTCCTGCCTCCTCCTCCAGCTGTGAGTGGGCAGTAGCAAGCCACCCTGAATATGGGCAGCCTGGTACCTCTACCCATGCGTGCTCAGGTTCACCTTCCCCTTCAAGTTCAGTGAAGTGAGTTCTGTGGCACTCTGGCCCGGGAGCAGGTGCGTTAGATGCAGTGGCTGCCCTAGGAGCTCCCGGTCTCTCTTGGGCCTACAGCCACGTACCCCATTGCCAGCCATGTTTTGTGGGGGCTAGGGATCCAGGGTCTTGGATTTGGAGCCTGAGTGTTCATTTCAGCCCCACCTGCTTCTGAGCCTTTCTGCTTCCGGGCCCTCGTGCCCCTAAATCTCCCCGATCGCCAGGCCCCAGCAAGCTCTCCGTCCTCTCCCCCATACCTATCTGTGTACGGCACCCCTTGCTTCCCTTGCCCAGGGTCACCCCAAGGCCTGGCTCTGCCCTGCCTCACATGCTCATCCGCTCTAGCACAAGTGCAAGAGTAAACCACTTACTTTGGATGGGCCAACCAACAAAACTAACCCAAGCACAATAAGATGAATACTCCTGAGCTTGCCCCCAGCCTGAGAACTGGAACCTTGGCCGTCCCTTTCATTTTAAAAGGGGAACAAAGCTGGGGGCTGCGTTGCCCATCAGGCACCTGCGTGTTGTGTGTTCAGTGCCTCCTAATCCGGCAGGGCTCAGGGAGGATTATGGTCAGCCCTGTGTCCTAGAGGGTAGGGACAGCTCATCCAGTGCCACAGCCCCGGCATGCTTCCATGGGAGCTGGGCTGCAGGGCTCCTGTGTGCGGGGACTGGAGCCTCTCCCACAAAGGCCTTGGTGCTTGCAGAAGACCTGGCTGCATGGGTGAGCCCTGTGTGGCAGCCTCCGTGCCATCTGCCTGTGCTGGCCTCCGGTGTGTATGGCCTTTGCTTTTGTCAAGCAGCTGCACTGTGCCAGGCCTGCAGGCAGCAGGATGGGCCACGTGGTCAGGCACGGTGGCTCACACCTGTAGTCCCAGCACTTTGGGAGGCCGAGGTGGGTGGATCACCTGAGGTCAGGAGTTCAAGACCAGCCTGGCCAATATGAAGAAACCCCATCTCTACTAAAATACAAAATTAGCTGGGCGTGGTGGTAGGTGCCTGTAATCCCAGCTACTCGGGAGGCTGAGGCAGGAGAGTCACTTGAACCTGGAAGGCGGAGGTTGTGGTGAGCCAAGATCACGTCGTTGCAGTCCAGCCTGGGCGACAGTGAGACTGTCTAAAAAAAAAGAAGAAGAAGATGGGCAGCATGGGCCTGATCCATAGTGGTCCAGGGTCCAGCTGAGGACTTCACGCTAGTGACCACTGGTGTGTTTATTACAAGTGCTTAGTGGACGGTAGGTGTACCACATATTTGGTCTCATCTGCTGCTGTGACAGCCTGGTGACAGGTGGTAGAGACCCCTGCTGCCCTGTTTGAGAAGCTTGAAGAGGCGGAGTTGCTTGCTCAGGATCACACAGGGAGTGAGCAGCAGCGCCAGCCCCTGACCCAGGCCCCCTGGAGTCCAAAACTGGGCATAACTATAGCACCCGGTAGACCAAATCTCAGGACGCTCAAGGCCTGGTCCCAGCGCAGCCCTGGGCCTCTTCCTCTTCCCGCCTCCCTTTGCACTGTGCACACCCGGCAGCCTCACGGGTGGCCTATGCCCGCAGCATCTTCCTCATCGACCACGCCTGGACGTGTCGTGTGGAGCACGCACGCCAGCAGCTGCTGCAGGTGCCCGGGCTGCTGCACCGCATGGCCAACCTGATGGGCGTCGAGTTCCACGGCGAGCTGCCCAGCGCAGAGGCTGTGGGCCTGGTGCTGGAGGAGATGTGGAAGTTCAACCAGACCTACCAGCTGGCCCATGGGGTGAGTGAGTCGCTGGGCCCCAGGCACAGGGAGAATGGGCCTGGGCACAGACCTCCGCTGCCCTGCGCCATCAGGGTGGGTGGGGGGCCAGCCAAAACAAGCCACTCACTTTCTCCTGTGTCTTCCTAAGGAGCGCAAAGTGCTGGGGACTTGGGTTCAGCTGACCTCTGAGCTCACAGGACACGGTCCTCTGACTCCTAAACTAAAAGGGCCCAGATGACTCAGCAGCCTCTTTCCTGGCTGCTCTGATTCTGTCACTCTCTTAAAAGCCCTCGAATGTTCCTCACCCACCCCTGCTGGCCTCTCCGGACTCACTCTATGCTCCAGCCCCTTACCACTCTTAGTTTGGGAAAAGATACTTGCTTGTTTCTCATGATTTTAGCTTAGATGTCACCTCCTCCAGGGAGCCTTCCCTGAGCTCAAAGAGTACGCCCCCTCCCTACATGCCCACAAACCCAGACACACCCATATGGGTACTGAGTTGCATGCCTTGTTTCCAAATGCCCTTTTACCATGAGTTGTCACCCTACATTATCCAGGCCTGGGTCTGGTCTGCAAAGGCAGGGCTGCTGTCCTGGGAGCCCCCAGCTTAGCTAAAGGGCCTGGGGTACATGTGAGAAGGCCTTTCTGAAGATCAGAGAGAGATGGCTGTGGGCTGATGGGTGGTCGATGTCTGGGTTCCAGAAGGGAGTTCCCATGGTGGGCGGGTGGGCGAGGAGTGCCGTGTGTGCTCTGTCTGCAGACAGCCGAGGAGAAGATGCCAGTGTGGTACATCATGGACGAGTTCGGCTCGCGGATCCAGCACGCAGACGTGCCCAGTTTTGCCACGGCCCCCTTCTTCTACATGCCCCAGCAGGTGGCCTACACACTGCTGTGGCCCCTGAGGGACCTAGACACTGGCGGTAAGTCCAGCACCCACCCGCCCTGGAGGACAGGCCTCAGCCCGGTGTCCCGTCACCCCGCTCTAATGGGCACACGTGTCTTGGCACAGAGGAGGTGACCCGGGACTTTGCCTACGGAGAGACAGATCCCCTGATGCGGAAGTGCATGCTGCTGCCCTGGGCCCCCGCCGACATGCTGGACCTCAGCTCCTGCACACCTGAGCCGCCCGCTGAGCACTACCAGGTGCAGCCCTCCTCCACCCCTGGCATGTCTGCCTGGTAGCTTCTAGAATGTTCTCTGTCCAGACACCAAATGTTATCAAACACCAGCCAGGTGCTAGGCCCTGAGCCAGTTACTGTGGGAGGCATAGAGAGTTTTGGGAGCCTCTGAGAGACGAAGGGCTCAGAGAGTGATCACAAGCTGCCTGTGGCTGCACAGCTGGGGCTCCAGATCGCAAGGTGCCTGATGAGGTTGGTCTAAGTCAGTGGTGGTTGAACCAACCATGCCCAAAACAAGGAGGTCAGTCTTATTGGTTCAAAGAGTACTTACAAGCCTCTGTCCTCAGAGGGTTCATGCTGCTCCCCCGGGAAGAAGGGCTGTGCAGTTGGTCTTGGCTGCAAACCCTGCTCGGCCCCCTGTCCTCATCTCACAAAGGCACAGGAACACCCAGTATTCATACATCACATGCCTTTCTCACTCAGCAGGCCTGCCTGTCACTATTATTGATAACAAAGGTGCTTTTAGTCTTGGTCAGGGCCCCGCAGGACCCATCTGGCCCGCTCAGAAGTGCCTGGCTGGAGGTTGGAGCTCATCCAGGCCCCAGACGAGGAGGCTGGCAGGTTAGGGAGCCAGGTTAGCGAGCCCCCAGTGCTGGGGGAGGAAGAGGAGCGAGGCCACCTCCAGAACCAGGCAGGGCTGGGTAGGGGGTTCCTGCCTTGACCCCTCTCTCCTCCTTCCCCTGCTCTCTGATCTACTGCTGCTCCCATGGGCTTGGACCAGCCCGCAAGGGAGCCTGTGCTTAGTACTTTGTGGGTGTGTACTACTGTTCCTCACAAGTTTACAGTTCTGTTTTTATCTTCATTTTACTGTAGATGAGGAAATTGAGACACAGAGAGGTTAAGTCACTTGCCAAGGGTCACACAGCAGGTGGAAGAGCTGGAGTCCAGAACCAAGGGGATCTGGTGGCTTGTGGGCTGAGGCTGCAGGCTTGCCCCACAGTGACTGAAGTTGCCTTTCTTGCACACCAGGCGCTAAGTGCCTCAGAGGGTTGCGGGAAGGGTTAGATGAATTGACTCACGTGAGAGTGGGTGTGCAGAGTGGTGGTGTGTTTGTGTGGGCACTGCCAACTGCAGGGTTGGGCTGTTGGGGGGCCTCCTGGCACTTTCAGTCTAAGTCAGTGGCAATTGAACCAACCTTGCCAAAAACAAGGCGGTCAGTCTTACTGGTTCAAAGGGTGCTTATGAGCCTCCTGGAGCCCCTGTACCAGAAAGGTGCTTAGTACACATTTACCTGAAAAAGCAAATGCCTTTGTGAATGCAGCTGGAGGGAGAAACACTTCCTGATCTTGGGGTTCTTTGTTAATGGAACATGAACTGGAGTTCATGTTTTTCCTTGGGAACCTCTGTGTTGACCAGAAAGAGGGGGAGATACAAGGCCAGGCATCCTTGTTTTTTCCCATTTGATCCTTCACAGTCAGGTCTGTGCTCTGGGCCCAGGGTTGCCTATGTCCATTAGCTATGGCTGAGTAACAAGTAACTCCAAAACTTAGCACCTTAAAACAGCAAACATTTATTATCTCACATGATTTCTGTGGGGCAGGAGTTCAGGACTGGCTCAGCGGGGTGCCTCTGGCCTCAAGTCTCCCTCGAGACACACAGGCTGCCTGTCAGGCTGCAGACCTGCTTCCGCATGGCATGCATGCGTGCCTGTTGTGTGGGTGCTGGCTGTTGGCAGGAGGCCTGGGCTCCCCGCCTTGTGGGCCTCTCCATAGGGGTGCTCAAGTGTCCCCAGGATGTGGCACCTGATTTCTCTCAGAGCAGCTGATCCCAGGGAAAGAGCAAAGAGGAAGCCTCAGGTTTCATGGCCTCTTCACAGAAGCAACCCTGTTTCTTCCACCTTTTTCCTGCTAATTGGAAGCAAGTCCTTACGCCCATCCCAACCTCAGAGATGGATGCAGCTCTGCCTTTGGAAGAGAGTGTCAAAGTTTGAGGGCATGTCTTAAGCATTTTTTTAAAAATCGTTTTAAAGAGTTGTGGTCTTGCTTTTTCCCAGGCTAGAGTGCAGTGGCACGATCATAGCCAACTGCTGCCTCTAATTCCCGGGCTCAGGCAATCCTCCTGCCTCGGCCTCCTGAGTAGCTGGGATTCTAGGCAACCGCCACCAAGCCCTGCTAATTATTTAATTTTTATGTAGGGATGGGATCTCACTATGTTGCCCAGGCTGGTCCTACATTCCTTGGCTCAGGCAGTCCTCCACCTCAGCTTCCCAAAGTGCAGGGATTACTGGCTTGAGCCACCATGTGCAGACACATGGGCATGCGTTAAATTATCACACTGCTGAAGCTCAGGACAGCTCTCAGGGCTCCGAGGACCAAGCGGCTCCTCCTAGGAGGGTTTTGGTACCCTCTCACCCCCAGTGATTTCCAGGTAGCATTGAGAAGATGTGCAGCAATGTTTATCTTGTTCTTTTGACACCAACCTAGGAGTGCTAAGCACCTGAGGGCCCTGGAGCCCCAGAATCCCGGGGTGAAGGGGCGGTTAGAGGCTTTGGGGTGTTGGGAGTGAGGAGCAGCCATTCGATCGCCTGTGAGGACATAGAACCTGGCGCCGGGCAGGGAGACTTGTGTCCTCTCCCTCTCTTCCTTTTTTTTTTCTTGGAGACGGAGTCTCACTCTGTCGCCCAGGTTGGAGTACAGTGGCGTGATCTTGGCTCACTGCAACCTCCGCCTCCCGGGTTCAAGTGATTCTCCTGCCTCAGCATCCCAAATAGCTGGGATTATGGGCATATACCACCACATCCAGCTAATTTTTGTATTCTTAGTAGAGACAGGGTTTCACCATGTTGGCCAGGCTGGTCTCGAACTCCTGATACCAGGTGATCCACCCGCCTCACCCTCCCAAAGTGCTGGGATTACAGGCATGAGCCACCGCACCAGCCTGTCCCTCCCTTCCTTAAGCTCATCTCTACCTCTGGTGTGTTTCCTTCTAGGCCATTCTGAAGGAAAACAAGGAGAAGCTGCCACTTGCTATCAGCCCAGTGGTGTACCCTGATGACCACGTCTTCAAGTACGTAGCCCCCTTTGCTTAGGCTGAGACTTGTCCTCAGTCACTGCCTCCCAGGCTTCATGGTTCCCACAGCCCCAGAACACGGGCACCCAGTAAGTCAGCTGCATCCTGTCTGGGCACAGCAGGGATGAGTGCAGGGAGTGGAGCTCTTAGGATCCAGAGAAAATGCTGCAGGAAGTGCAAGAGTGAGCAGGGCTTTCTAGAGGATTTTTTTTTGTTTTTTTTGAGACAGAGTCTCCGTCACCCAGGCTGGAGTACCGTGGCGTATTCTTGGCTCACTGCAACCTCCGCCTCCCGGGTTTCAAGCCATTCTCCTGCCTCACCCATGAGGCCAGGCACGGTGGCTCATGCCCATAATCCCAGGTCTTTAGGAGGCCAAGGTGGGTGGATCACCTGAGGTCAGAGGTCAACATCATCTTGGCCAACATGGTGAAACCCTATCTACTAAAAATACAAAAAGATTATAGTGGTGGGCGCCCGTAATCCCAGCTACTCAGGAGGCTGAGGTGGAAGAATCTCTTGAAATCTGGGAAGCAGAGGCTACAGTGAGGGGAGATCAGGCCACTGCACTCCAGCCTGGGCGACAGAACGAGACGCCTTCTTAAAAATAATAATAAAATAAAATCACCCTTGAAAATTAAAAATAGAAAATCCTGGCAGTGGGTGCAAGGCCCCCTGGGTAGGAGCATTAGCCACCACTAGTCCCATCCCACTCCTGTCCTCTCAGTACCATGGGGTCACGTTACCAACTCTGCATGTCATGGGGCTGCTCCAGTTACCCGGATGCTGTGCTCATTCAGTCCTGGAAACTGACACACAACCAGGCCCATGCATGCCAGGAGGGAGCCTTTGCTGGCCGTGAATATGCTGGGCACCTAGAACAGGCCCGTGGGCTGCCAGGAGGGCCCCTCCCAGGAGTCTGCAGGTGTGACTGCTGAGTTAAGGAAGGCCAGGCCGGCAGGAGACTGCAGATGTGGCTGCTGAGTTAAGGAAGGCCAGGCTTGCAGGAGACTGCAGGTGTGGCTGCTGAGTTAAGGAATGCCAGGCTGGCAGGAGACTGCAGGTGCGATTGCTGAGTTAAGGAAGGCCAGGCCCCCAGGTTCAGCCTGGATCCCTCAAGGAAGCAGTCACAGGTGAGGACGCAGAAATGCAGAGCAGGTCCCGCCTCAGCCTTCCCAGGAGCCCCTCCCTGAGGCTCCCAGACACTCCCCTTGGCTGCCCAAACCTGGCCCAGACGGAAACAGGCAGGCTGTTCCACTCTGCCTCTCACCAGGCCCAGGGGCTTTCCTCCCTGCTGGCCTCTGCCCCAGCCGGGCAGCCCAGGGGCTCTTGCTGAGACGTGAGTCTGGCAGGGACCTGACGGGCCCAGTCCCTCCACCTACCCTGGGGCAGAGGCCTCACCGAGGCCCTTGGTGTGTCCGTGTGGGATTGGTGGCCCCAGCTCATCCTCTTTTTCCGTGTGAGGCGAAAGAACTAGCCATAATAAACACCCAAATTATGCCATTTAATTTTAATGACAAATGTGAGGTAGACTGCATGGTCCAGCCCTGCAGGTGGGGAGCCAGGCGTTGAAAGGATACGGATTGTCCCCCTCCCTCGGCAGGCTGGAGGGAGTGGGGTCTGAACCCGGCTGTCCAACATCATGACTCAAGCCCAGGACTTGCCTCGATCTCAATAGCTTCAGAACAGGGAGGGGAGTCGCTGAGCCGGGGCTGGTGCTCCATCCAGTCCCCCTTGGATGCATGAGGGCCCGGGTCACCCAGCCCAGGCTCTCCCCGCAGGGTCTACACGGACATGCAACAGGTGGTAGGCAGCCTCACCCACCCACGCTTCACCCTCACCCAGAGCGAGGCAGACGCCGACATCCTCTTCAACTTCTCACACTTCAAGGACTTCAGGTGAGGGCACCCCTCGCCCTCAGGGGCTCTCCCAGTCAGGGCCTCTAGGCATTGCCGGCCTCCGAGTCTCTGCCTCCCCTTAAGCTGGTGCATCTGCCTCCGCCCTGCAGGACACTCAGCCAGGAGAGGCCGGGCGTACTGCTGAACCAATTCCCCTGTGAGAACCTGCTGACCGTCAAGGACTGCCTGGCCTCCATCGCGCGCCGGGCGGGCGGCCCCGAGGGCCCACCCTGGCTGCCCCGGACCTTCAACCTGCGCACCGAGCTGCCGCAGTTTGTCAGCTACTTCCAGCAGCGGGAAAGGGGGTAAGCCTCAAACACGGCGTGGGTGCGCTCCATGGCCCCTTTCCCCCGGCCCATCCTCTTGCAGGAGCCAAGCCGTGAGCCTCAAATGTCACGGTCAGCCTCGTGGACTGCAGGAACTCTCAGGCTTTTGCTGGGGCGGCCCTCTCCACTGTAGCACAGCCCCCTGGGCTCTGGCAAACCCCTCCTCATTTCCCAAGCCCTGGCCTCTGACAGCTCCTCTCTGGCATGCCCTCAGCTCCCGAAGAGATGTGGGCTGCCCTCTTCTGCCACTGGGTCCTGGGGAGGCACCATCTGGGAACACAGGCCCCAGGCGCCACCCAGACAGCCCTTCTGCTCCCCAGGGGCGAGGACAACCACTGGATCTGCAAGCCCTGGAACCTGGCACGCAGCCTGGACACCCACGTCACCAAGAACCTGCACAGCATCATCCGGCACCGAGAGAGCACCCCCAAGGTGGGTCCCACAGCCCAGGGCCCTGGCTGGACAGTGAGAGATGGGACGAAGGGGACCAAGTGCCATGGTCCTCACAGATAGGTCTAGGCTGGGCGGGGCGGCTCACACCTGTAATCTCAGCGCTTTGGGGAGCTGAGGAGGATCACTTGAGTCCGGAGGTTTGACACCAACCTGGGCAACACAGGGAGACCTTGTTTCTACAAGGAAATAAAACTAAATTAGCTAGGCATGTTGGCACGCCCCTGTAGTCCCAGCTACTCAGGAGGCTAAGACAGGAAGATCACTTGAAGTTGAGGCTGCAGTGAGCTATGATCGTGCCACTGCACTCCCCCCTGGGCAACAGAGCAAGACCTTATCTTTAAAAAAAGAACTGTCCTGAGTGCTTCTGATCTCAAAGTCCCTAGCACATAGTGTGCCAGGTATGGCTGCCCAGCAGGGTGAGGTAGCCAAGCCTGGACAGGGAGCCTCTCAAGCCGTGGTAAAGAGTGGTAGTGAGGGGACATCCAGAGGCAGTATTGGGGTTGCAGGACACGGGATCCACTGGGGTGTGTACATGGTCAGAGGCTGGCGGGAAATGCATCACAAGGACAATTATCATGCAGAGTTCAGGCCATGGGATGAGGGGGGGATGGGTGAGAATTCATATTCCATTTCCATTAAAAATGATTGTACAGACTTTGCTGTGGGCACGGCAGCTCACACCTGTAATCCCAGCACTTTGGGAGGCCTAGGCAGGTGGATCACCTGAGATCAGGAGTTCAAAACCAGCCTGGCCAACGTGGAGAAACCCTGTCTCTACTAAAAATACAGAAATTAGCTGGGGGAGTCAGGGTGGGCTCCCATAATCCCAGATACTTGGGAGGCTGAGGCAAGAGAATCTCTTGAACCCAAGAGGTGGAGTTTGCAGTGAGCAGAGATTGTGCCACTGCACTCCAGCCTGGACAACAGAGCCAAATTCTGTCTCAAAAAACACACAGATTTTGCAGCAACCTAGGCAGGTTTGAAAAGGCAAAGGGAGGAGTAACGTGCAGCTGCGTCTGTGCCCCTCATGGCTTTGTGTGCTCGGGAGCCCCAAGGGGCTCTGTCCTGGCCCAGGGGACGGGAGGCGAGGGCTGAGCTTGCGCCTGTGTCCTCCAGGTTGTGTCCAAGTACATCGAAAGTCCCGTGTTGTTCCTTCGAGAAGACGTGGGAAAGGTCAAGTTCGACATCCGCTACGTCGTACTGCTGCGCTCGGTGAAGCCCCTGCGGCTGTTTGTGTATGATGTGTTCTGGCTGCGGTTCTCCAACCGGTAAGTGGAGGGCTGGCTGGGTCCAGGGTCAGGGAGCTGGGGGACCTGGTGGAGGTAGTGGGTGGGCGATGGGCCCTTTCTGGAATCAGAAAGCATTGTTGGCACTCGCTCTCCGTCACTAACCCGGTGAGTGGCCCTCGGAATCCGTCTCCCTTGGTCGTTGGTGGTGACTTGCCCTACCTACCTCCGAGTCCTGGCATCGCCCACAATGATGGATGTGAATGCTCTTTGTAAAATGGGCACCAACGTGAGAACCACGTGCCGTTTTTTGGACCTGCGGAGACTTCACAGCATCTCACCTCCACCCCAGCTTGGTGGGGCCGGGGGGCTCCCCCACCTGCACAGACGAGGGAACAGGCTCCTGCCCGGGCGGCAGGCGGTCCTGCCCCAAGCCCTGAGCGCCTAGCTGGGAAACCTCCCTCGCAAGGACAAGGCCAGCTCAAGAACCCATACATGTGTCCGCATGCTTATCTTCAGGGCCTTTGCACTCAACGACCTGGACGACTACGAGAAGCACTTCACGGTCATGAACTACGACCCAGATGTGGTACTGAAGCAGGTAGGGCCTGAGGAAGCCGTAGAGCGCGTTCACGTGGAGGAAGCTGTAGAGTGCAGTCACGTGGGGGCCAGTGCAGACCCAGACCCTTCCCCGCCCACGCTGCCTCCTGCGAGGACTGGCCCCTGGGCCTGTCCCAGGAGCTGCCTCCTGAGTTCCTGCTATGGAAGGCGATTGTTAGCACTGTCATGATGAGCCGGGCTGGGTTCTCTGTTGTCTCAGGTAGGTCTCCCCACAGCGCAGAGGAGCCCTCGCTGTGTTTGCGATGACTTGGATGCAGGTGAGGATGGGTCCAGCAGTAGGCTGAGACAGTGGGTCCCCAGCCAGGCTTCCTCCTCACTGCCGCTTCAACCAGAAAAGCAGCCAGGGCAGGCGGAAAAGCACAGATTCATGCCGAGAGGCCCCACCTGGTCCGGCTGCCTGCTGGCCCGTGACCCTGCCTGGGTCCAGGACCTCCCGTCTCCCCTGATGCACAGTGCTGAGCACTGCCCCGTGCAGCTGGCACTCAGTAAATGGCAGCTGCAGCATCTGAGCGCCTGGAGCTCAGGGGTATCTGGGCAAAGGCCCTTCCAAGGTGGGGGCGAGAAACTAGAGCTGGCCAGCGAGAGCACCTGGGCCAGGTAGACACGGCCTGCACAGAAGCGAGAGGCCAGCTCTGGGTACAGGAAGGAAAGAAGTCCCAGAAGTCCTCTCTGAGCTGGCTGGTTATGAGTGTTTCAGATGCATAAAACACCTACCCACCCTGCCTGTCGCCAGCCCACAGGCGCGCGGACTCCTCATGCACCCAGCCCCAGCCTTCCCCCGCTCCTGAAGTTGTAGCTGTCATTCCCAGCCCCATGTTGATTTTTTCAGCATGAGTATGTGCCTGACCATTCAAGCTACTGTTTTGCTTATTTAGGTTTTGCGTTTTGTTTTGTTTGGAGAAGCAGGATCTCACTCTGTCACCCAGGCTGGAATGCAGAGGTGTGATCTCAGCTCACTGCAGTCTCAGTCTCCTGGGCTCAAGCGATCCTCATGCCTCAGCCCCCAGGTGGCTGGAGCTACAGCCACACACCTCTACACCCATCCAATTTTTTTGTATTTTTAGTAGAGACAAGGTTTCGCCATGTTGCCCAGGCTTGTCTTAAACTCCTGGATGCAAGTTATCTGCCTGCCTCGGCCTCCCAAAGTGCTGGGATTATAGGCGTGAACAACAGGCCCGGCCCTACTTAGGTTTTTATATAAATATCATCTTCCGGAACAGATCCTTCTGCAGCTTGCTTTGTTGGCTGAGTGGCGTGTTTTGAGGTTCAGGGTTGTTGCTGAGTGTGGCTGCAGTTGGTTATCCAAGGCCTTCACTAATGATAAACCGTGATGCGGGAACATGCGTGGAGACACCGGGCCATGCCCGTGTCCGAGGAGTCCTCTAGGAGGACCTGGAGAAAGGGCACTGCCGTGCCATGGTGGCTGTAGGACCAGCGCACACTCCGCACAGGGGCCGAGTGATCCGGCTGCTTCTGTCCTCCTTATCCTTACCTGTGTTGAAGCCTTCTCACTAGGACCCAGAGCCCCCAGCAGGGCCCCGAGACGTTGTTGGAAGTCGCCCTCAGGGTCTCGAGTCCCTCCCTTCTATACTGTGGGGGTCGTCCTGAGAATCCTCTCCTGGAGCCCTGTGCCTGGGGACATGTGTCCAACACGGCATGGATGGCGGGCTTCCATAGGGGCCTGTCCTGGCTTGTCCTTTCCTGGGAGAAACCTGAGCCAACTGCCACCTTCCTTGGGTGTGTTTTGGGTAAAGTCATGCATCCCTTGAGCGCTCTCAGCCGGCACTAAGCCAGGGCACAGGTAGGCCCTGCGTCGGGGTCTGAGCTCTGCCTCCTCTGTGCCATACCAAGCCGAGTGTGAGGGTGGGTGCCACCCCAGGGCCTGCAGTTTCTGGAGCCCTGGACATTCTGTGTCTTGTATGAGCCTCGAAGTAGCCTAGCAAAGTCAGTCTACTGGGCAGGGCACATTTTTCCATTTCACAGAGGAGGAAACAAGCTCAGAGAAGTTAATCCATTTGTCCAGAGTCACACAGTAAGACCCAGAGCTAGACTCCCATCTCCTGCCTCCTGTTAGTATGCTGTGGGGCTGGGGCTAGCTGCTTGCTCCTGGAACCCCCACCCAGTGTCAGAAGTTCCTGGTCCAGGCAGTAGCAGGCCCCCCACTCCCAGCCCAGCAGAGACCTGAGCAGAGCTTGATGGGCCCTGTGTCTGTTGCAGGTGCACTGTGAAGACTTCATCCCTGAGTTTGAGAAGCAATACCCAGAATTTCCCTGGATGGATGTCCAGGTAAGTCCTGTCCTGCACACCACCTCGGGCCGGTGGGGCGGGTCCCAGGCTGGGGCCTGCAGAAGCTGCCTCCCTCCTCAGCTGGCATGGGCTGGGAGGGGCCTTTGTCCCCTGCAGTTAATCCTTCCTCCAGAGGCTGGCGAGACAGCGTGGGTTCCCCTCCTGTCCACCCTGGGCCTTTGTGGGTGTTCCTGAGAGGGAGGGAGTGACCCGGAGGGGTATGTGGGGCACCCCTGGGACAGCCAGAGGGTGGTAGCACTGCCTGCCCCCAAATCCCAGGTGTTTGGAGTGTGAGCTGGGCCCCCATTTCCGACAGCAGCATTCTGGGTGCTGTATTGAGCTCCTTGGGGGCAGTGGGGAGCAACGGGGGTCTGAGGCAGAAGACGGGCAGATTTTCAGAACGTGGGCGCCAGAAGTAAGAGAGCAAGTGTTGGGTTTAGGTGGCCTTGATGAGGTCTACAGACATGAAGATGTGGGAGGGGGCGACTTGGGCCATGTGGGGCTTGGGGCGCAGGCAGGGGCAGCAAACCCCCCTCTATTGAGAGGCTGCTCTGAGCAGGCCTCATAACTCAGCCTCCTCCATCCCCAGACTGAGATCTTTCAGGCCTTCACAGAACTGTTCCAGGTGGCCTGTGCCAAGCCACCGCCCCTGGGCCTCTGCGACTACCCTTCATCCCGGGCCATGTATGCCGTCGACCTCATGCTCAAGTGGGACAGCCGTCCAGATGGTAAGAGGGGCTCCCCATCTCCTGATCCAAACTGCCAGGCACCCCCTCTGCCAGCCAACCGTGTACCTGGAGAAGGCAAGGCCGGCCCCAGGCTGTCTTCTGGCTTGGACAGGCCAGAAATCAGGGTTGGGGAAAGCCGTGGCTCGGCCCACAAGGAAGGGAAGTGCCTGCTGTGCAGAGGGCGGAGGGGAAGGGCTGCGGGTTGGGCCTCTGTGTTAGGGTGAGCTCACAGGACAGAAGACCGGCGTGAAAGGCACCCTGATCATCCCGACCCACACCCCCCTGGCTGGCCAGCCTCTGCTTTTTTTTTTTTTTTTTTTACTAAACTGAACATCCAGGCTTAAAGGGACAAACTCTCATCTTAGGGCTAGAGGCAGCCCTGGCCTTTCCTAGAGAAGCAGACGTCTCCTAGAGACCCCAGTTCCGCAGTTCCAGGCCCGGCTCTGCCCTGCCTGTCCCCTGGGAATCAGAGGTCAGGTCCATGGCCTCCCCAGCCTTTGCTGGGTCCCCAGGCCACTGCCCTTGCAGGAGCGGAGGCCGACGAGCCTTCACACTCTGCCGCGCTCTTTGTCATCAGGAAAGCGGGTGATGCAGCCACAGATCCTGGAGGTGAACTTCAACCCTGACTGCGAACGAGCCTGCAGGTACCACCCCACCTTCTTCAACGACGTCTTCAGCACCTTGTTTCTGGACCAGCCCAGTGGCTGCCACGTCACCTGCCTTGTCTAGACACTCGCCGTCCTGTGCTTGGGGCAGGATTCCAACCTCAGTTCTCGGAGCTGCTTCTGCAAAGGCCCCCACACCCCTCCCTACACTGGCCCTGGGCACAGCCTCAGCCCCAGGCCTCTGTCCTCCTGGGCCCCGCTCCCAGCCTCAGAGTCTGGGAGCACAGCGTCCTCTTCCCACCTGTGGGTCAAAGCAGGACAGGATGGTGTCCCCAGGGCTGAGCACTGCCCCAGGCCCTGTCCTCAGCCCTCAGCACCATCTGTGCACTGATGAGCCTCTGGCTTAGCCAAGGCCTTTGTTCCTGGCATGGAAAGTTTGTTTGCAGCTGCGTTTCCAGGGGTGCTGGGGGAAGGGTTCTGTGGAGTGAGACGAGGTGTCCTTGGGAGCAAGGTTCCACAGGGAAGCATTTGGGAGCCCTGTGTCACACGGGGCAGGCAGGTTTCACTTCCAGGGTCTCTGCTCTTATGCATCAGGATGCCCCTGGGACGGGTGTGGGCTGCACACTGCACCCACAAGGCTCTATGTGACAAGTGCCCAGGAACAGCCTGAGACCACCACCCGGCAGGCCTGCCTTATCCCCATCCAGCTCACCCAGAACCTTCACCAGCAAACCTCCCACTGAGGTCCCGGCAAGAGCCGCCATCGTCTGCTACCGTTTCCTTTTCCATTTGCTGAGGGTCACAGACTCTGACAGGGAATTCAGTCCCTGTCTTCCCAGGGGTTGCCCTGCTCACCGGGCACTCCTCGGGGTCCCGCCCTCATCTGAGATGAGCCAGGATCCTCCAGCGATGGGGGCCCAGGGCTGGGGCTGATGGCGGACGGCAGAGCGCGAGGCTGAAAAGGATTCCAAGGACACCTTCAGGTTCAAGTCAGATGCACCTGCCAGATGCCACCTACCAGGATCTACACTCAAAATTGTTGGCTTTTTCTTATTTTTTAATCTATGGGAGAAAAATGTAAAATTCCAGTTCTTTTCTAATTGTGTTTCTGAAATTTGGAGTCAGCTGCCAGCGTTTTTGTGTGGCTACAGTGCGCCTGGGCCCCGCTCACGGGCAGTGAGTAGGCCTACCTCCCCAGGCAGGTGGGAGGTGCTTCCAGAACCTTCCAGTGCGCAGGAGGGTGGGGCTAGGCTTGGCAGTGTCTCTTTGAAAAGAACAACCTTTGTTGTAGCAAAGCGGCACCCGATGGTGGTGCCTTCCCCATGTTGTCTGGGCCCCTATTTACAAGCATGCCTTGCACTTCCTGGGGGGAGCCACGCTCTAGCCCCTGGGGGGCCTGTTGCAGGGGCCGGGTGGGCCCATCGCCCTTGGTGGCTCCTGGAGAGCTGCTGACATACTGTTCCCTTGGTTCGTGCTGCAATAAAGGCCATCTTCTCTCTCTCCTGCCCTCCTTGCCCTTTGGATCCTGGAGCCGCAGGCTCAGCCTGGCCTGTCACCCCTATTGTCGCTGAAAAGCCCCAAAGACCAAGAAGTCACCTTGAGAAAGTGGGAGAAGAAAGAAGATGGCCCTTAGACGCAGGCCTCCACCCCAGTGTGGTTCCCTGTGCTGGTTCCAGTTCCGAGCTGGCCGGGAGCCCTGGCGGCCCTGAAGATAGCGGCCTCCTCACCCTGTAGGGGGGACGGTAAGAAGCCCTGGCTGCTGGGGCGTTTGGGGGGCTCTGGGCCACTGCTGGGCAGACGCATGGATGCCATCGGGGGTGGCGGCAGTACCACATGGTGGCCAGGGAAATTAAGATGCAGAAGGCAGAGTGGCCCCGAGGCAGGCGACGTGCACCGCACTGCTTCTCCCCGAGCCCCTCTTCGAGGGGAGGCCTCAGGACTGATGCCAACACACACTCTGTCTTGCAGTGCAGTGGGCGGTGCTCTCACGGGTTCCCAGCTCACGGAAAACCTGCTGCCCAGGAGATAGGCCCGCCCAGGGAGCCACTGAGACGCCCCCAGAATCAGGACCACATGGTTCAGGCTTTCCATGATTGCAGATGCCTGTTCTCTGTCCCCACATGTCCTTGTACCTCTGCTCACTGCAAATGGACACCCCCAAGGAAGGCGGACAGCCAGGGACTCCAAGAGCTGGAATAGCAGCCGGCTCCATGTGCTGAGGCAGTTGCCGTGGAGATGTGTTTCCCACTAAATGCTGCTTCCTGGTACTCATCGGTGCCCTAGTTACTCTGCGTTAAGAATCCATCCAAAGCCAGAATTGATGAGGCACAGTGGCTCACGCCTATAATCCCAGCACTATCGGAGGCTGAGGCAGTTGGATCACTTGAGGTCAGGAGTTCGAGACCAGGCTGGCCAACATGTTGAAATCCCATCTTACTAAAAATGCAAAAATTAGCCAGCCAAGGTAGTGCATGCCTGTAGTCCCAGCCACTCAGGGGGCTGAGGCAGGAGAATCGCTTGAACCCAGGAGGCAGAGTTTGCAGTGAGCTAAGCACGCCATTGCACCCTAGCCTGGGTGACAGAGCAAGACTGTCTCAAAAAATAATAAATCCACGCAGAAACATCAAAGCCTTAAGTCCCTAGTGGATGACAGCATCTTAGAAAAGAGGGGAATAGGCTGGGCAGGGTGGCTCACACCTGTAATCCCAGCACTTTGGGAGGACAAGGCTGGTGGATCACAAGTTCAGGAGTTTGAGACCAGCCTGGCCAGTATTATGAAAATATGATGAAACCCCGTCTCTTCTATACAAAAATTAGTTGGGCACGGTGGCAGGCACCTGTAGTCCCAGCTACTTGGGAGGCTGCGGTAGGGGAATTGCTTGAACCCGGGAGGCAGAGATTGCAGTGAGCCAAAATCGTGCCATTGCACTCCAGCCTGGGCAAGAGACCGAGGCTCTGTCTCAAAAAAAAAAGGCGGGGGTCATGCTGGCTGTTACGAGCAGGGGAAATGTCACCAGCCTGTTAACAGGAAGCCGGCAGACAAAATGCTAAATGCATTCTCCTCTCGCCCGTTTTTCCAGGGCGTTTTTGTGGCAATACATGGTTTGTGGCCAGCAGGAGCTATGTGGGACATTTGCTACAGATGAATAACCCCCCAAGTCGTGGAGATGGGAAACACAGTCACATGCATGCCTCACTGGAAAGACCCCAGAAGTCTGGGGCTGGGTTGCACTTTCTCGATCCCTAAGTATCTGGCACACACTCAGGTGTCCCTTGACACTTCGAAGGACACCCCTGTGCCCTGTGGGGATGGTGCACACTCAACAGCATGCTGGCACAGGAGACAGCCTGGCCTGTATGTCTTGATAACAAGGACCTCTCTGCCATCCACTGCTTGCAGTAATGTCTGCACATAGCTTGGAGGAATTCAACTCTGAGCATCTTGGAGAACCTCAGAAGTTAATAAAAGGGACCACAGCAGCTCCCCAGCTGGCTCCTCCACACCAGTGAGTATCAGGAAAGCCATGTGGGCTGAGGGCTCACCTGAGTGCCCATGGTTAAGAAGCTGCTGGGTCCTGCAGAGGGTGATCTGTCTGGCAATAAACTCTACCAGAGTCAAGGGAGTGGGAGGCTGGGGGTCAAGGTGGAACAGCTCAGCCGTGGGCGGGAGCCATCCCTTCCAGCAGAAGAATGCAGTCAGCTGTCTTTGCTCATGTCCCCAAGTTGTTTTCTTGTGATCATGCATGTGTATGTCAAAGTGGACGGTATAGACCGTGTGTGTGTGTCAAAGTGGATGGTATAGACGGAGTCTCCCTATGTCTTTATGTTGCCCAGGCTGGTCTCAAACACCTGGCCTCAAGCAATCTTCCCTCCCTCCTCAGCCTCCCAAAGTGCTGGGATGACAGATGTGAGCCACTGCGCCCGAACTTTTGTGAACATCAGGTTGCATCTGAGCGTACGGGTCAGGGGAGGACATAAGAGTAGAGGGAGAAAGGAGAGGAAGCAGCAGCCTCGGGCTGCTGAGTGATGATGATCTGTCTATGAACATTTTGCCAATTTGAATGAACTTAGCCACCAAAAACAAAGAACAAAAAGCCCAACGGGTCAAGCCTGGCGGCGGGGAGGGAGCCTCAGGCTGTGCTGCTGAGTGCTGCGCACGTGTGGTGACCAGTAGCAGGACAGGATCGCTGCATGTGGGACTCATTTACCCCAAACAGCTGCCTGGAGAGGCCATGGGTTGCCCAGTTGGAAGCCGGGGTGAGAGAGAGACTGGCTGTGACCCCCGCAAGTCCCGACCGCTCTGGGCCAGCAAGGAGGCCCTGTCTGCTTGAGTTGGGACCTAATCTTTCCTGCCTCTGACACCCCCTTGAGCCAACTGGGTGTTTGTGGGACTGCCCCTGGTGCAGCGAGGCTGGCATAAGCCTGGGTACCTGGGGGGTGGAGCAGTCAGCACCCCCAGCTCTGTCCTGGGCAAAACCAGCTAAGGGCCACGTACCAGAAAGGACCAGCCATCGGACGCTGGTTATGGGCCTGGCCATTCAAGGGCCCGGGTTGAGCATCCCAGAAGCCATGGGAAGCAGACAGGACCCCTCCCTCCACCGACACCCACAGTCCCAGCTGGGCCTGAGCTGGTGTGTGCTCCAGGATGGCACCCAAGACTGCTCCGTTCATCTCCTGCAGGGCTTCAGGAGCGTCCCGGGAAGCGCGGGGCAGCCCCCGCTGGATTCAGCCCTGTCTGGAGAAGGCAGCGCAGGCAGGTCCTGCTGAGACGAACTCCGGCACAGCCCCCGCAGCTCTTCGTCCCCGTGGCCAGGGTCCCACCCAAGCAAAAAGGCCATGGTAGAGGAGGTTAAAACTTTATTTGGCTTATAAAATTCCATGTTCTGAGAACATGGTCTGAGCGTGCGGAAAGCGCAGGATGCTGCTCCCGGGTGAGGGCTGAGGCCGGGCCACCTCTGAAGCTGCTGCTGACCCCGTGGGCCCAGACCGGGCAGAGTACCAGGCCCAGCGGTCATGAAAGTGTGACGGCCGCCACCTCTGATGGCGCCTGCTGGTGCTGCTGGCTGCTGCAGTCCCTGGAGGGCTGGGCACTCACTCTGGCAGCCGCCGGCCCCCACGCCGGCCGCGGTTGTCCCGCCATATGCAGTAGTTGAGTGTGGTCGCGAAGGCCAGCCAGGCCAGGTAGGGGTAGAGCAGGCGGGCGGCCAGTGGGCTCACCCGGTACCAGGACACGGTGGTGGCTGCAGCCGCCCCACTAACCAGCAGGAGGTCCACCAGGGCCTGCAGAGATTGGGGGAGGAAGGACAGGGAAGCCTGAGTCACCACATCCACCCAAGTGCATGTCCCACAGCCAACTCCCGCTGGATTTGGGAGCCAGGAGCCTCACTCACCCCCACTCCACCCTTGAGACACCCGGCCAAGCCCCTATCTTGTCTCAGCCTCAGTTTCCTCATCTGTAAAATGGGAACGCTCATCCCGCCTGACTCATGCCATGTGTGGAGTGCACATTGACATGCCTGAAGTGAACTCGGCTCCTTCAAGGGTGCGCTGGTGGCTTAGGAGGCCTTGCACGTTCCTTCCCTCTCTGAGCTCAGAGCCTTCACTGAGGGCAGCCTTGACCTCCCAGTGTTACTACTACAGGGCCCAAACAAAAACTTGCTACTGGTCGGGCGCAGTGGCTCACGCCTGTAATCCCAGCACTCTGGGAGGCTGAGGCAGGAGGCTCCTTTGAGGCCAGGAGTTCAAGACTAGCCTGGACAACAAAGTGAGACCCCTGCCTCTACAGGAAGTTTAAAAATTAGTCCAGCACCATGGTGCATGCCTGTAGTCCCAGCTACTTGGGAGGCTGAGGCAGGAGAATTGCTTGAACCCGGGAGGTGGAGGTTCCAGTGAGCCAAGATCGTGCCACTGCACTCCAGCCTGTGTGACAGAATGGAGACTGTCTCAAAAAAAACAAAGAGCTGTCATACAGCGGAGCCAGTGTCCAGCCTGCTGCCTCCAAGGGTCACCCACACAGTACCAGGCATCACGTGGGTTTTCCTACACAGTGGCCCCTAAACCCACGCCAGCAACCACTTCTGCCTTCATAGTATCCCTCACGGGAGGAGAATCAGTGGAAGGGAGGCTCCAGGGCATGGGCTGCTTAGAGCTAGAGGGACATGGCCTCTCGCCTCCCCTGGCCCCACCTAGAGACACTGACCCTGTGTCTTGTGTGATGCCACACATCCCCCAAGTGTCACATCCGGGGATCAGGGACACATGCCGTGGCACACTTACCCAGCCCATTTGCCGGGCACCAAAGAAGATGGGGGGCCACGCCCAGTTCAGGGCCAGCTGCCCGGTGTAGAGGCCCAGGGGAACAACCGCCTCCTCCGTGAAGCCTCCCAGTTCTTTCCAGACCAGGTAGGAGCCATACCTGAAACAGGGGCCGCAGTTCAGAGCACCATTAGGAAAAAAGCCAGGAGCCTTGCCCACCTCCAAGTGACACAGTGATGGCTCTGGCATGACCTGCCACTGATTGCTGTGTGATCTCAGGGAAGTTGCTTGACCTCTCTGGCCCTTCATTTTTCGTAGGGTTGCTCTAGGGATGGTAGTTAGCACATTGGCAGTGCTTCATGGGGTACCCGGCATATAGAACACTCAATAAATACCTGCCATTATTATCACTGTCACTGCTATGAAGGAGAAGCACATGGTGTGAGCAGGTAGAGGGGAGGCTCTTAACCTAGCCAGGGCACTGCATGGAAGTTGGGACATTTGGGCTGGGCCTTAGAGGATGAATAGGAGTTTTCTAAGGGAGAAAACCGGACATTCAAAGGCTTTGAGGCAGATGTGAGACCCTGAGTCAGTCTGTGTGACTTCAGGGTAAGGTCCAGGGGTGTGGGGAGTCCTGGTCATGGGAGGTATTAGCACAGGGCAACGATGATGCCCTCCAGCGCTCACAGGAGCCAACCCTGCTGCCTCCCAAGCGTTCACTCATTTCATCCTCATGACAATGCTGTAAGGCAAGTAGTGTCAGCACCCCCTTTATACAAGAAACTGAGGCACAGGGCGGTGAGGTGACTGAGATCCCTTGGCAGGTCCTCGGTGAATAAAGTCAGGACAGCCAGGGCCAGAGCCCAGGCACTCACCCACTAATGAGGGGGTTTACCTTATCCAGAGCCACAGGGAGCCCCCAAAAGTTCCCCCGAAGAGAGGCTGGTGGAGTAGGAAGGCCAAGCGGGTGTGGGGAGCCTGTCTGGGCAGGGCCTGGGCCAGGAGGGGTAGGACCCAGGTGACACCCAGGTTCCAGGGCCTGATTCCCATCAGAGCCGGGCACCTGGCCTGGCTTCTATCCACCCCCTGGAGTGCCTGGCACCTGCCTCTCCACCCTGCACTGGGCTGGCACAGAACCAGGATGCAGGGAACATTCCAGAAGGAGGGTGGGGAGCTGACCACACCTCCTGGGTGCAGTTCTCAGCTACAGCCACCAAGGGGCGCCCTACCCCTCCCAGCACATCCTTCCCTGATGGAATTCCCCTGGTCTAGTCCCAGGGACTCAGGCCAGACTGAGCCTGAAGGGGGCTGTGGGAAGTCCACACTTGCAAGTCCTGTGTCCTTGGGAGGCCCCTTATCATGGGGGGCGTTCAGTAGGAATGAGATGAGCCGGGCTCTGGGCAGGAGTTCAACAAAGGAGCTGCTCCAGGGGATGTCGCTGCCATTGTTAATCTTGGAAAGCGTCCATGCCACTGCCCACGCCCAACCTTTACACACTGCGGGCCTCCGCCTGGAGCTATGACCACGGCAGGGATGCCCGGGTGGGGTGAGCATCCGACCCGCCCCTCCCAGGGGCCCAGGAGGAGAAAGTTCAGTTGTGCAATCTACAGGCCTGCAGCTTCCCCACCCTGGCTTGCCAAATGTGGCTGGGGAAACCATGCTGTGGCCCCGGGCCCGCCTGCAGGAGACCCTCTCTCCTGGGCAGGCCTCTCTTTGCAAAGGGCCAGACTCATCCACAGACCTACCCCATGGCCGAATACAGTGTGCCCCAGACAGGGCCCAGCATCCAGTGAGGCGGGTGCCACGAGGGCGTCTGCAGGGTGCCATACCAGCGGAGACCTTCGCCATGGACAAAGTGGGAGCCCACGAAGCACCCCAGGCTGGGTGCCAGTGTGAGGCCCACGGCAGGTACCCAGGGAGGGGCCATGACTGTTGCAGCTGCTGTTCCAGGGAGCTCTGAAAGAGAAGACAGAGCTGGGTGAGGACATTGCCAAGGCCACAGTGTCAGGCCTGTCTCCTCCAGCACCCTCAAAACGCCATCACCCACAGATCAACCAATCAGTCGGCTGATCAGGAGGCGCAGAGATGTGCGGGGCAGGCATGGCTGAGTGAACAAATTTCCAGCCCTGCTCCCTGCCCCAGCTGCCTGGCCTCACCTTTGTCCACCCTACCTCGACCTTGGGTCTCCTGGCATGACCCGTCTTCTCTGCTGCCTCCTTCAAGGCCAGTTTGGGTCCTCTCTGCCAAGAAGCCTTCCCAGCCTGCCTCCTTGGGCCGAGTCCCAGCCCTGGGGGCCCTGCCAAGCCAGTGCTTTACATTCCAGCACTGCACATTCATCATTCATTCATTCACTCATTCATTTGGTGACTGGTATCAGTTTGGCTCAAATCCCTTTCCTCACTGCCTCACTGTGACCTCAGGCAAATCACACCAACTCGGGGCC
>PVKP010018319.1:0-44423 GCA_004027715.1 Plecturocebus donacophilus | reverse complement strand
AATTAGGTCTCTGAGTGGACGTCCAGCTTGTTAATTCCCAGCTCCGGAATCTATGTACTTTTCACTGTGCGACTCGCAACGCTAGCTAAAACAGGAGCGTTGAAGTTCGTGGTGCTTTTCTGCCCGGGGGTCTCCGGTCTGGCTTCTCAGCCCCTTTTTCAGTCAGCTGGATGGACTGCTCTGACTTCCCAGAGCGCCAAACATCCTCCAAAAGGAGACTCAGTCCCGTTTACTCCACACCAAGAGCCGCCTAGCCGAGGCGCCGGCAAAAAAGCCGCGCCAGCCGAAAGGGTCACGCTAGCGACCCGTGGGGCTCCTCCACTGGGAATGTCCTGGTCCGTGGGCAGCAAAAATGTATCGGTAAGTGTGGCGTCCACTGGCTCTCTGCGCTTTTACTGGGAGCTGCAATCCTGAGCTGCTAGTGATCCGCCATCTTGGATCTCTCTCCAATTTTAGTATTTTTAATAGAGACAGAGTTTCACCATGTTGGCCAGGCTGGTCTCGAACTCGGCTTCAAGTGATTCACCCGCCTTGGCCTCTCAAAGTGTGGGGATTACAGTGGTGAGCCACTGCTCCTGGCCTTACGTGGCATTCCTAAGGATATTTGAGACATTTCTGTCAGTTTGCCTTACTTGCACACATCAGAAAGCTGTGATAGGCATTTGGTATTTATGAAGTAAGATATAATATTTCCTATTCTTTCTTTCTTAGTTACCGGGCATCTGTAGATAAGGCAAGCAGGGTCTTTAAAACTGTGTTTTTTCACAGGTCCAGGTCACCAATATGTTTCTTTCCGCTTGCTTGCTCAGACTCCTTAGTCATCCTACTAGTGTCTTTGGGGTTACATCTCCCAAACAGTGTCGTAGTAAATAAATTACTAACCTGCTTTCTAAAAATAACCCTCTTGAAAAATCACTTTCAATACCGATTGTAAACAGGGAACCAGAATAAATTCATTTAAAACTCCCACATTTTTCTTCATCAAGCATTTTTTATCATTATAATGCGGAGCATTTGCAAATAGTCATATAACCTAGCCGGTGAGAATAAATGCTTTGAGCAGAACCTAAGCTGTGTGGAGGACCTGGCTTGGTGTGTAACCACGTGTTAATAAAGGTGGATAACTGAAGCTTAGGCTTGTTTTGATTTGTTTTTTGTTTTTTTTTTTGGTCTGCTTTAGAATTAGTAAATCCTCGGCAAACTGAAAGTTCAATCTTTGCAAGTCGTTCTCCAGAAAAGTGTGCCCAACAGAGACAAAAGGGACTTAATTCAGCCTCACAGAGATCATCGTCTTTACCACCTTCAAATCGTAAATCAAGTACTCCAAGTAAGAGTTGGATGTGTGCATCTCTTGGGTTCAAAAGCGTGACCTCTGAGCTGTGCCTGCTGTTTGCCCATTTCCTGTTTCTCTTGTATCCTTAGCACCCTAGTAGAGTACTCTGAGCAGAGGACCCCTACATAAGATCTTGTTCATAAATGAATTTGTCTGATCACACAGATACTACAAATATAAATGAAGAAATCTGCTTATTAAAGTGAGATTTTTTTATTGTGGCCAGTAAATTGTTTACAACTAATACTTAAAAATACTTCAGAGTTTTAAAGATAGTAGAGAGCTATCCAAACATTAATTTAATCAAATTAATTCAAGCTAGTCTGCAAAAATACTTCTTATAAATTTGATCTCAAGTACTCAGCATTAGTCACTATTTTTCTTTAACCAATTAGAAGTTTGGTTTTAAAGTTGAAGCACTGAATTTCTGTCCTAAATTTTCATTTTCACACCAGCTAAGGAGATTCTTATTATTGTGTTATAGGAATGTTCAGTAGTGTACTGCTGTTTCCATCTTATTTCCAGTCGACTTCTAAAATCCTGAAAAACCAGTTTTGAGTCAGAGTGCTGAAAGTACAGTCTTGATATACTACAGTGTTTCAGTGGTTACCTCTGAGTGTTAGGATTATGAGTGATTTTATTTTTTTGTACACTCATTTCTCTCTCAAAGTTTTACATTGAAATTATATTCCTTTCAAACTTAGGAAAAAAAAACTGAAAAAGAAACTGTTATGCTGATATAACATATATAGAAGGAAAAGAATATTTTCTCATTTTCTTCTATAGCAAAAAGAGAGATTATGCTAACACCAGTGACTGTGGCTTATAGTCCAAAGCGATCCCCTAAAGAAAACTTGTCCCCAGGATTTAGTCATCTGCTTAGCAAAAATGAAAGAAGTCCAATTCGGTAAGTTCTCTAAAATTGTAGAATAAAGTTCACTATATAAGTGATTTTTTTTTTTTTCCAAATGCTGACTTATGTCTAGGTATCACTGATTTTTCAGTTATCAGTAGGAACTCTGCGGATTTCATTTAAATCATAAGTGAATGTCATACTACAGCTAAAGTACTACAGTACAATGAACACAGTTTTTAATTGTGTAAACTTGCAGCTACTAGATTTTAAATATCGCCTCAGCACCCCATTCAGATTTTGTATGTAGAGTGATAGTTCTTTGTTTTCCTGAAAAGGTTTATGATACAGGAAAACTTCTGGGCCATTTGTACAGGAAAGTAGGCTTTACTGGTATGGCCCTGGCACCAAATACATGTTTACCTGTGCTGCTGAGACATTGTCCCCTCTGAAGTGTGAGCAGCTGTGTGTGCTGTTAGCGGGGAGGGATATTGCTTCTTGGTTCTAGACCCAACTCTGTCAGGCTCTTGGGGAGATGAGTTAAGCACATTGAACCTCAGTTTCCTCTTCTATAAAACGGGGATAATAATAATAACTACCCTGCTTATTTCATAAGGTTTTTATAAAGATCAAATGAGATAGTGTATGGGTAAGTGTTTTAAGTCTTTAGTATGTAAATGCAATTTTGTTAGAAACTAGAAATGAAATTTCAGTTTTAGAAAATTATATAACCAGCTTTCTTTTAAGAAAATACATAAATATGTGAGTTAGCTGGATGCCAGCTCATCTTTCTAGTGGAGATAGGGAAAATCAGTTAACATTTTTTTCTCACAAGTAACTTGCTTCATTCAATAGATTTGATATACTTTTGGATGATTTAGATACTGTTCCTGTGTCTACATTACAACGTACCCATCCAAGAAAGCAACTCCAGTTTCTTCCTCTAGATGACTCGGAAGGTATCTTTTCCTAAAAAATATTAGTTATGGTTTTAGTCATTCATTTTTTGAGATTCTGGTATCTCTCAATGTTCTAGATATTATAATATCCTGCACTTACATATTTTCCTACTTAAGGGCCTCTGAAACTAAGCACTTATGATGCTACGTGTTGTTATGTCAATGTTGTTATCCTCATTGAAAAGTTGGGAAACTGAGGTACAGGGAATGTTGACGTTTAATTACCAGGGCCATACTGTTCAGTTATTCTCTTTACTTTTATTCTCTATATGCAGCATAGGCTTTGGGTAACTTTTTTTTCTCATTTATATTCTAAATATGGAATAAAGCTATAAGACAATGTATGTGAAATCACTTGGGTAGGCCCTCAAAATGTTAAATGTTTAGTGTTAGTGTATGTCTACTAAATGTGATGTATTAGTTTTTAAACTTTTTTTTTTTTTTGCTTTAAGTTTACTTAAAGTTAATTTACGTTTACATGAAGTTTGCTTAAGTTCATTAAGGAAAGTTGTGAAGATTGTCAAACAGAGGGCAAAGCTTTTCTTTGGAGAAAAAAGCACTGAGTAAATGTGATTGATTATTATTATCTCTTTTCATTACTTTTTTGGACCATATAGCAGCTGTGTCCAGAAAGTTAAATTGGGCAACATATTTAATATGTATGCAACCTACTGGAAAAATAGATAAGAAATATAAGCAATTCTTTCCTCTCTGACAGAAAAAACATATTCTGAGAAAGCCACCGATAACCATGTTAATCATGGCTCTTGCCCTGAACTGTTGCCAAATGGAGTGAAGAAAGTATCTGTGAGAACTGCCTGGGAGAAGAATAAATCAGTTAGCTATGAACAGTGTAAGCCGGTTTCAGTAACTCCACAGGGGAATGATTTTGAATATACAGCAAAAATTAGGACCCTAGCTGAAACAGAACGATTTTTTGATGAACTTACAAAAGAAAAGGACCAGGTAAAAACCAACAAATATTTTTTAAAAATTGTTTTCTGAACTTAATGCTTATGTCTAAGGAGAAGGAAATTATTGAGTCAAACCTGTCTCAGGATATTACAATGGGATAGCATACCAGAGCTGTGCTAGCCATGGATTTAAGCCATGTGGTCGTTACTAATTGACAGAGGCAAATTACGTTGAGATGAAATGGACAAGGAAATACTAAGCCAAAATCTTTTCTTTCTATTCTGTGTGACAAACCTCCCTGCCAGTAATTTAAACATATTTTTTCGTTGTGTTAACAGATTGAGGCAGCACTAAGCAGGATGCCTTCTCCTGGAGGACGAATCACTTTACAGACAAGATTAAATCAGGTGAAACGTCTTAGCTTGAATCTGCTTTAGATGCTTGATGCCAGTCAGTGTTCCATTTATCTAAGAGGGGTTTAAAAAATCATGGCACAGTGAAAATTAGGCACACTGAAGTAGCAGTCAGAACTTTTAGCTTTTACAGGAAGTGTTTGATTATAGCAATTGTATAACTGCAAGCTAGCTTTCAGGAATAAAAATTGATTTTACCTTTAGACTTAGAGAAGAAGGTGTTGATGCCCTTGTATTTTCAAGAAAGTAACTTGAGAGCAAATGGCAATATGCTTATCAACAAATTTTGCATTAAATTAGTGCTCACAGATTGCCTCCCTTTTTGTTTGATTTCTCTCTTTGCAAATCTGTAATTTATTTCTGAACTCCTTTCTATTAGCAAGCATATAAAATGGTTACACTTTGCAAATTCAATAGCTGTAGAGGTTTAAAAAGTGAACTGTGGGCCGGGCGCAGGGGCTCACGTCTGTAATCCCAACACTATGGGAAGCTGAGGCAGGTGGATCACCTAAGGTCAGGAGTTCCAGACCAGCCTGGCCAACATGGTGAAAACCTGTCTGTACTAAAAATACAAAAATTGGCTGGGTGGTAGTGGTGCGTGCCTGTAGTCTCAGCTATTTAGGAGGTTGAGGCAGGCAGGAGAATCACTTTAGCCTGGGAGGTGGAGGTTGCAATGGGCTGAGATCGCACTACTGCCCTCCAGTCTTGGGGAGAGAGTGAGACCCTGTTTCAAAAAAAAAAAAAAAATGGAGAGCTGTGAGCTGTGATTACATTGTTGAGCAAGAGGTGGTGCAGATGATGTGGCCCATGTGCGTTTCTTTTAGTTGCTTTTCAAAGAGAATTAAAATACAGGAAACCATGGGACATTTAAAATCTGCTCTTTCAGGAACAGTAACATTTTAAACATAACAGCAAATGTGTATCTCTTCTATAACCACGTTTTGGCATTCCATTGCCTTTACTTCAGTAAAAGTTAATTTTCAGATCTGTGATATCAGAAAGACAAAACAGTGAAGACTTTTCCTGGGGCGAATATCCCCAACTTACTTATTTTTTTTGAGATGGAGTCTCTCTCTGTTGCCCATGCTAGAGTGCAGTGGTGCAATCTTGGCTGACTGCATCCCCTGCCTCGCAGGTTCAAGTGATTCTCCTACCTCAGCCTCCCGAGCAGCTGGGACTACAGGCACGTACCACCACACTCAGCTAATTTTTGTATTTGTTTTGTTTTGTTTTTAGAGATGGAGTCTCTCTCTCTCTGTCACCCAGACTAGAATGCAGTGACACTCACTGCAACCTCCACCTCCCAGGTTCAAGCGATTCTCCTGCCTCAGCTTCCCGAATAGCTGGGATTACAGGCCCCCGCTACCATGCCTGGCTAATTTTTGCACTTTTAGTAGAGGTGGGGTTTCATCATGTTGGCCAGGCTGGTCTCGAACTCCTGACTTCAGGTGATCCTCCCACCTCGGCCTCCCAAAGTTCTGAGATTACAGGTGTGAGCCATTGCACCCAGCCCCCAACTTCTTTTTTTCTGATTTTGTATTTTTGTTCTGATAAATTAGTCAATAATTTATAAAACTCAGTTAACACATGAAACTTTTTTTTTTTGAGATGAAGTCTCGCCCTGTTGCCTAAGTTTGGGTGCAGTGGGCCCATCTCGGCTAACTATAACCTCCGCCTCCCAGGTTCAAGTTATTCTCCTGCCTCAGCCTCCTGAGTAGCTGGGATTACAGGTGCTGGTCACCATGCCCAGATAACTTTTTTTTTTTGTATCTTTAGTAGAGACAGGGTTTCACCATGTTGGCCAGGCTTTCACCATGTTGGCCAGGCTGGTCTTGAACTCCTGACTCGTGATCCATCCACCTCGGCCTCCCAAAGTGCTGGGATTACAGGTGTGAACCACTGCGCCCAGCCAGGAAACTTTTTTTTTTTTGAGACACAGTTTGACTTTTGTTTCCCAGGCTGGAGTGCAATGGCGCAATCTTGGCTCACTGCAACCTCCACCTCCCGGGTTCAAGTGATTCTCAGCCTCCTGAGTAGCTGGGTTTACAGGCATGCACCACCACACCTGGCTAATTTTGTATTTTTAGTAGAGGTGGGGTTTTTCCATGTTGGTCTGGCTGGTCTCAAACTCCGGACCTCAGGTGATCTGCCTGCCTTGGCCTCCCAAAGTTCTGGCCAATACGTTTTTATATAATGAATAGCATAAATTTGTTCTGACTCTCAAAATAAGACTTAACGGGGGCCGGGCATGGTGGCTCACCTGAGGTCAGGAGTTTGAGACCAGTCTGGGCGACACGGTAAAACCCTGTCTCTACTAAAAATACAAAAATTAGCCAGGCTTGGTGGTGCACACCTGTAATCCCAGCTACTTGGGCCGCTGAGGCAGGAGAATTGCTTGAACCTAGGAGGCGGAGGTTTCAGTGAACTGAGATTGCATCATTGGATTCCAGCCTGAGTGACAGAGCAAGATTCCATCTAAAAAAAAAAAAGGCCCTGTGTGGTGGCTCACACCTATAATCTTAGCACGTTGGGAGGCTGAGACAGCCAGATCACAAGGTCAGAAGTTGGAGACCAGCCTGACCAACATGTTGAAACTCCGTCTCTACTAAAAATACAAAAATTAGCTGGGCGTGGTGGCACATGCCTGTAATCCTAGCTGATCGGAAGGCTAGGGCAGGAGAATCACATGAATCTGGGAGACTGATGTTGCAGTGAGCCGAGATTGCACCATTGCACTCCAGCCTGGGTGACGGAGCATGGCTCTGTCTCAAAAAAAAAAAAGAAAAAGAGACTTAAAAGGCATTAGGCTAAAAACTGTTTCAATTCAGTAAGAAGACAAGTGGCAGCAACAAGGAGTTGAGGATGCTCTTGTATGAATTATAAACTGGGCCAAAAGATGAAAAGTTATCAGTCTCACTAATGAATAAAAGCAATACATGTTTAAACATCTTTTCTTGGGCCAGATGCAGTAGTTCACACCTTTAATCCTAGCACTTGGGGAGGCCAAGGAGGGAAGATCTTTTGAAGCCAGGAGTTTGAGGCTGCAGTGAGCTATGATCACACAACTGCCCTCCAGCTTGAGTGACAGAGTGAGACCCTGTCTCTGTAAAAAACAAAAAACAAAACAAAGAAACACCATGGCTGGACTCATGCCTGTAATCATGGTGGCTCATGCCTGTAATCCTAGCCCTTTGGGAGGGAGAGACAGGAGGATGGCTCGAGCCCAGGAGTCTGAGACCAGCCTGGGCAACCTTGTCTCTACAACCTTGTCTCTGATAATGAAACCTTGTCTCTACAAAAAATAAAAGATTAGCCAAGACAACCCCATACCTTTTAAAAACCTATAACTTTGGCAGGTTTTTTTGTTTTTCATTTTTTAGCCATAGCATTAGCACACAGTATTCTTTTCTTTCTTTTTTGTGGAAGGTGGTGGGGAGATGGAGTCTTGTTGTGTTGCCCAGACTGAAATACAGTGTCACCCATCTCGGCTCACTGCAACCTTCACCACCCGGGTTCAAGTGATTCTCATGCCTCAGCCTCCCAAGTAGCTAGGACTGCAGGAGTGCACTACCACACTCAGCTAATGTTTTGTATTTTTAGTAGAGACGGGGTTTTGCCATGTTGGCCAGGCTGGTCTCGAACTCCTGACCTCAGATGATCTGCCAGCCTTGGCTACCCAAAGTGCTAGGATTACAGTCATGAGCTACCATGACTGGCCGTGGCAGGTTTTTTTTTTATTTTTTATTTTTATTTAAAAAAAGGTTTCAGGATGGAGAAGAGCTTATCTTCATACACTGCAGGTGGAAGTAGAAATTGTCTCAGACATCCTGGGTTACAACTTGACATATATCCAAAGCCTTAGAAATTTGCATTTCTTTGGACCTGGAATTTTTATTTCTGGGAACAATTCCTAAGGCAGTACTTATATGTGCAAAGAGATATGTTTAAGAACTTTATTGTAGCCTATTTACGATGTCCAAAATTAGAAGCAACCGAAATTTCTACTAAAAGATTCTTGGTTAAATATGTTATTGCCGATGGAATATTGTATATTAACTTAAAAGGATGTTATACAAGGGTATTTTATAACATGAAAAGTTCAATTGAAAGATTTTTTTTGTTTTGCTTTTTGAGACTGACTCTCGCTCTCAGGGCAGAGTGCTGTGGCATGATCTCGGCTTACTGCAACCTCCACCTCTTGGGTTTAAGTGCCACCTTGCCTGGCTATTTTTTAAATATAAATAAATATATATATATATATATATATATATATATATATATATAGTTTGTTTGTTTGTTTGTTTTAAAGATGGGGTTTCACCATGATGGCCAGGCTGGTCTTGAACTCCTGACCTCAGGTGATCCACCCACCTCGGCCTCCCAAAGTGCTAGGATTACAGGCGTGAGCCATCACGCCCGGCCTATTTTTTTTTATATATTTAGTAGAGACGGGGTTTCACTATCTCGGCCAGGCTGGTCTTGAACTCCTGGCCTCAAGTGATCCGCCTGCCTCAGCTTCCCAAAGTGCTGGAATTACAGGTGTGAGCCACCGTGCCCGGCCTAATTGAAAGATATTTTGAGGCCAGGCAAGTGGCTTATGCTTGTAATCCCAGCACTTTGGGAGGCTGAGGCAGGAAGATCACTTGAGGTCAGGAGTTCGAGACCAGCTTGGCCAATATGGTGAAACATTGTCTCTACTAAAAATACAAAAATGTTATCCAGTTGTGGTAGCGTGCCTGTAATCTCAGCTACTCGGAGGCTGAGGCAGGAGGTTCGCTTAAACCCAAGAGGCGGAGGTTGCAGTGAGCCAAGATTGTACCACTGCACTCTAGCCTGGGCAACAGAGTCAGACTCTGTCTCACAAAACAATAACAACAACAACAAAATTTGAAATAGAGTTTGATTCTCTTCTTAGGTTTCTTTCTTTTTTTTTTTTTTTTTTTTGAGACAGAGTCTCTCTCTGTTGCCCAGAAGACTGGAGTATAGTGGCGCAGTCTTGGTTCACTGCAGCCTTCGACTCCAGGGTTCAAGCAATTCTCCTGCCTCAGCCTCCTGAGTAGCTGAGTAGCTGGGATTACAGGTGTGTGCCATCACGCCTGTCTGTATTTTTAGTAGAGATTGGGTTTCACCATGCTGGTGAGGCTGGTCTCAAACTCTTGACCTTATGAACCACCTGCCTTAGCCTCTCAAAGTGCTGGGATTACAGGTGTGAACCACAGTGCCTGGCCGGTTTCTTTTTTAATTTTTTTGAGACAGGATCTCACTCAGACTCAGGCTAAAGTACATTGGCACAATCATAGCTCACTATAGTCTTAACCTTTGAGGCTCCAGCAGTTCTCCCACCTCAGCCCCTTAAGTAGCTAGGACTACAGGCATGCACCAGCACACCTAGCTAATTTAAAAAATTTTTTTGTACAGGCAGGACCTCGCTGTGTTGCCCAGGCTGATATCAAACTTCTGGCCGCAAGTGATTCTCCCACCTTGGCCTCCCAAAGTGCTGGTATTACAAGGTGGGCAGATCGTCTGTGGTCAGGAGTTCAAGACCAGCCTGGCCAATATGTTGAAACCCTGTCTCTACTAAAAATATGAAAATTAGCTGGGCATGGTGGTAGGCACCTGTAATCCCAGCCACTCAGGAGGCTGAGGCAGGAGAATCGCTTGAGCCGGAGAGGCAGAGGTTGCAGAGAGCTAAGATTGTGCCACTGTACTCCAGCTTGGGTTGACAGAGCGAGACTCCATCTCCCCCCCTAAAAAAAGAAAAAAAAAGTGATATGTATATATATATATATATGCAGAAAAAAAAGTGTATATAAAAATATAAAAAGTACATATAAAAGTATATATATGTATGCAGAAAAAAACAGGAAAGAGGAACAGTTATTTCCTTTTGCTTATTTGTCTTCTAAATTTTCTATATTCTAAGTGTTTTATAATGAATCCTTTTATAATTAAAGCTAAAGAAAAAAATTTAAGCTTTATTTCAGGACACCATTGGAATTAATACTGAATAAATTATCTAAAATAAAGCTGGGTTCAGTGGCTTATGCCTATAATCCCAGCACTTTGGGAGGCCGAAGTGGTTGGATCATCTGAGGCCAAGAGTTCGAGACCAGCCTGGGTGACATAGTGAACCTTGTCTCTACAAAAAAAAAAAAAAGTTTAAAATCAGCCAGGTGTGGTGGTGGCTGCCTTTAGTTTCAGATATTCGAGAGGCTGAAGTGGGAGGATTGCTTGAGCCCAGGAGTTTGAGGCTACAGTAAGCTATGATTGTGCCACTGCAGTCCAGCCTTGGGTGACAGAGGGTGACCCCGTCTCAACAAAAACACAAAAGTATCTATAATGATATATAGTCTAGGTACTATTTAACAGTAATATTGTTTATTTTAAAATAGCAATTGTTAGGTCAATTCATTGTGAAATTTTTTTTTTTTTTTAGAAAAGTATCCTTGCAGGGTTTTTTGATTTTTTCCTTTTTAACTTAGAAATTTTGGTGAGAAGAAAGTTATTTGATCTATGTATGTATGGGATGCAGCACTGATCAGATGTGTCCATTTCTTCTGGTGAAATGCGTGAAGCCGTCCTGGGCTCCTCTTGTACTGTTCTCACTTCAGCAGAGCCAAAGAAGTATCCCCTTCCAGTTGGTTGTATTGCTATTACTAGAATTTCCATATACTCCATGTACCAAACATATTGAGAATACTTTAAAGTGCAGCAGTTACTTTGAATGGTTGAAAAGCTGATTTATATTGTTCAGTTGAAAACAAATCATAAGATGATTTGTGTTGAAAGCAAAAAATAATTGTAATTTTAATGTTTATACTTGCTCTTTTGCTAAAAGAAAGGTCAGTTTGGTGGTGATTATAGAACTTGATGCAGAATTCTAATTAAACTTTTCCCATTGTTTTCATCTAGGAAGCCTTGGAAGATCGTTTGGAAAAGATTAACCGAGAACTGGGTTCAGTTCGCATGACGCTAAAGAAATTCCATGTTTTACGCACCTCTGCAAATCTTTAAGATTTGTAGCCATTAAATTTTGAGATGTTTTTGTTTGCACTAATGTATAATTATGCAGACAGAAAAAGCAAACTATTTTGTACTGTTTATAGGCCTTCAAACAGTAGTTTTACAGTCACGCTATTCTTACACTTGCTATTTTATACTTCAAATGGCCACATATTTTCAAGATATTTTTGTTATGCTCAGGAATCTCTTGTATATTTTACTATTTAAAAAGAATTATTTTTAAATAGTATATGTCTCCAATTTATATCAATAAGAAAATGTAAGCAGGGGAGGCAGCTTGTTTCTAAACAAATAGTGTTACCCTTTTACAATTAACTTCGCACACCAATTTTATAAACTTGTTCTACATTGTAAATATGATTCATTTTTTAAAAAATAAAGCTTAATAGCTTCCATAATGATAGACTATTAGATGCTGAATACATAAAAAAACAATTACAGTGTATCTTGGATTTCAGTTGTGTTGAGGTTTTTTAAAAAATAATAATGCAATTCCTATTTGAAACATGTCTTAGAGTGAATATCAGAATAGTAATAATGGACTATTGGAAAGCTTTGAAAACTGTGAATATAACTTGTTTTCTTTAAACTTTGTTGTTTGTAAGAAAAATGAGAGGGATTGTAATTCTCTAATTTTATCTTTCTAAAAAAGTTAAACAGTTGGAGAGGCATATAACTCTCTGTTCTGAATTAACTTGTGTCCCACCCTGGACAATAAATGGACACATAAACCCTTTGAAATACAAGCCCGCTACCCCGTGAGGGATTAAGAGAGCAGCCTGGTTTTCTTAGTGTGCATGACTTTAGCTGTCTGTCAGAGTTGTCATCTGGACATGTTCACCCCTTTCCAGGCCCTTTCAACCCTGGCCAAAAAGAGAAATAAATGCTTCCATTGTAGGTGCTGTAAGAACACTATGCTTTAGATCATCACAATCTATTCTATTTGTTAATGGACAGGGAGTGTGTCTGGATGGAGCCTGGTGCCTTCCCCTTGGCTTTGCAGAGGGCTCCAACCCACTTCCTCTGTGGTAGCCACTGGCTCTCAGAAGTAGTGTGTGGGCAGGAGGCTCTCCTCTGATCCAGGAGCATTGGCAGGTTTGTGTTGGGACTGCTGGTTAAATTGGAGCTATGTAACTATAAACTTTTTGGCAGCCAGTCCGAAGAACACAGTGCCCTACATGTTCCAGCTCAGTACATGTTGATGAACAAATTCATCCAAACTTTCAAAGTGAATTTGTACTAAACATACTCATGTTTTAAATTTCGGTTTGCTTTTGAGCTTTTCCTCCTTATGTGGCTCTTAATAATAAGTAGTTAGACTGAACCAAGCCATCTCAGTTATTCCAAGCAGGATCTCAAATGATCTTTGAGTGCCCTTCACCTGAGTTTCACCACAGCCCTGCTCCCTTCTCAGCAAGGAGGGCAGCCTATCTTTGCTTCCTACTCTTGCAACTTTTGAAGACTTCAGGCTAATCAAAATTACTTAGAATCAAGTGCCTTTATTTATTTATTTTTTTTAAGACAGAGTTTTGCCCTTGTTGCCCAGGCTGGAGTGCAATAGAGCAATCTCAGCTCACTGCAACCTCTGCCTCTTAGGTTCAAGCAGTTCTCCTGCCTCAGCCTCCCGAGTAGCTGGGATTACAGGCACCTCCCACCACGCCTGGCTAATTTTGTGTGTGTGTGTATTTTTTTTTTTTTTAGTAGAGATGGGGTTTCACCATGTTAGTCAGGCTGGTCTCAAACTCCTGACCACACGTGATCCACCCATCTTGGTCCCCCAAAGTGCTGGGATTACAGGCATGAGCCACTATACCCAGTCTATTCTTAGTATTCTTTATTCTTGGTTTTCTAGCCTTAAAAAAAAAATCTAGTCATGGTTAAAAAAACATTCATTTTAATAAAGCTCCAGTACAGCTTGTGTCAGGACCTAGTAAGACCAACTTTAATATGTTCCTGGATATAACAAAAACTAAATTGTTAGGATATTTCCTTGTTCTCTACTTTTATTGTATAGTCTACTACATTCTAAGAATAAAAACAAATGCCATTTCAGAAGAGATGATAGTTTTATCTTGCCAAGGAATTATCTTCTTAGTAGCCTATATTGGCTTATTCCAAAAAAGGCGTTAAGCTCCATCAAAACATCTTCCGCACCTCTTTCTCAGAAGGCATATGCTTTGATATTTGAAGTGTGTAATAAATTGGAACTATCAGTCACTTATTTTTTAAAAGTTTATTTTTTCTTCATAGCTGTGAAGAGGGAAACCAAGGAAAATTCTTTCTGCTATCTTTCCCTTTGGTAATGCTTATCTTACGAACACTCAACTGAAAAAACACTCAAAAGTAGGAAAGATGGCAATTCTAAATAGCAGCTATTATTACAGGGAGGTAAACTTTTTATTGTTGGTTTGGGGCTGTGCTGCAGGTGTTAATAGTAAAAAACAAAAACCTAAGCAAATCTGCCACTTCTGGGAAGTGCCTTCTAAAATGCAAATAGAAAGTGAACTCTCTCCTGATGCCTGGATCTGCCTCCTTCCTTTCCATTTTTAAGCCTCTGCAGGAGCTACTCCTGAGGTATGGAAATGGCCTTTGGGACTGAAGGACTTTTCCAACTGAAGCAACAGCAGATGTAGCTAAAGCGCACAGCTAGGGCTGTGCAGAGCTGGGCTCAGGACAAGAGAGGAGAGACTTGGAGCCAGAGAGACCTGGGTCACATCCTAGCACAGGCATGCCTTCTTCAGCTATAAAATGAAATAAGAAAACTTTCATTAAGGGAGATTTTGTAAAGTGCCTGGTACTTAGTAAGTGCTCAAGAAATACTACATTTCAGATTCATTGAGTTAATAGCTTTTGAGGTAGCATACCTTTTTTTTTTTTTGAGATAAAGTCTAGCTCTTATCTGTTGCCTAGGCTGGAGTGCAGTGGTGCAATCTTGGCTAAGTGCAACTTGTCTCCTGGGTTCAAGCCATTCTCCTGCCTCAGCCTCCCCAGTAGCTGGGATTACAGGTGTGCACCACCATGCCCAGCTAATTTTTGTATTTCAGTAGAGACAGGTTCTATGTTGGCCAGTCTGGTCTTGAATTCCTGACCTCAAATGATCCGCCCGTGTTGGCCTCCCAAAGTGTTGAGATTACAGGCGTGAGCCACTGCGCCCAGGCTTGAGGTAGCATACTTTTTAAAATAAAGTAGATTATGTCCCAAGTAGTTGACTTAAAAACTGCCTTGGACTGACATTTCTGTTTGGTGGTCTAAGATGTTCTCTTCATCCTTTGCAAAAAACATAAACTTTTTTTTTGAGTTTAAATTGAGCCTTCCCTCTGGTGTGTGTGGTTTGTTTTTTTTTTCTTTTAAGGATCAAAAACTTAAAAAATTAAAAACCTGTCAAGTGTAAGTTCAGAAAGCACTTTGGTCTTAATTGGTGACTTGGGGGTTATTTGATATAAATATAGGCTGTTTTCCTAAAAGTTATTGCCAGTATCTTCCAAATAATTGCCCCTTCTAAAGGTGATGGCCTGTGAGCAGAACTACACGCAGGAAGTGCCTTCCAGTGGGCTTTAGGAGATGTACGTGGAGCCTAGGACTTAGCCTGTGATAGCCCACCAGAAAGTGTCCCCTTCTAACCCAGAAAAGCCACGTGCTTTGCTGGATGGTGTTTGAATTCTGAACTTTGCACGTACATATGCAGTAAAAGCAGACACTTGTCACTTTAAGGTATCTCAGAAGTTTTTGTTAAATTTCAGTGTGTCACTTGTGCTATGAGTCTTTAATAAGCTTTAAAAAATAGATGCACACCTGTAGCCTTTTAGGATTCATACAGGTATATTATATTTACCTGTTTTGAGGGACAGGTAAATGGTTGACAGTTGCAGGTTTGATTAAACCCACTATATTGCACAAATTTTGCTGGAAATAGTTTCCCACCCTGTGAAGAGTTCTATGGTAGTTTAATAATAAACCACCCCAGTATTCTTAGGACCTGTGTTAGTTACTAAGTCTTTTCTGCTTGATTTGTGCTTTATTTCCATAGACCCCTCAGATATATGAGGAATAAAGCCATAAATGTGCATTTGCTGGACATTATATACCATGTCATCTCTATGACTACAGATTTCAAGGATAATTTTTACTCACATCTAACAATTTCACTGTAACAGTGACCGATAATGTGAAAAATGTGCTTTATACAGTGCTGCTGGCGGGTAGACAAGTGCTTGCTGCAGTTGTTTCGGAATCTAGCCAGATCCTAGAGTCATCAGGCTGTAAGCTCCGCGGGAGCAGGGACCATCTGTCTTGCACCATAGGCACTCAATAAATACTCGTGGCTATGAACTGGCGTGTGACCTTCATGTGTTTATTCCCGCTGGCTGGCTGCGGGAGCAGGTTGGTTATGATGTGAAGTCCCAGGCATAGAGAAGTCCTCGAGTTACGGATTAAGGGGCGTCTATCCAGGAGCACAGTTCCCGCTGGGGCTCTGTGGGCTCCGCACATCTTTCTGGATGGATCCTAGGGCACCTCTTGGTGGAGGGAAAGAGTTGAGGGGTACTAGGTGATAATGGGACGCCTTGGCCCGCCTCGGCGTGGTCATGGTCAGGGGCATCTGGAGGCGAGTCGGGAACGATGGCTTTCCCGGCCCGTGCCGCTGGGTTCTGCCATGATCCCAGGAGGTGAGCAGCCGCCAGGGGCTCGGCCTCCCGGCTCCATGTGGAGGCATCTCGGCCGCCTTAATTTTAGCTTGTCCTCGCCCCTCCAGGGGAGCACCGCAGTCTCCTCAGCCTTATAAGGTGATAGTAGGGATGGGTCTCCCATCACTTAAGTTTTAGGTGTGCCCTGTTTAGTTCCATGACTTAAGATTTTGCCAAACAAGTCCACCCTGGCTCAACCTAACAAACAACTCATGTTTTTAAGGAATGTCACCAGGCGCCCTCCCGGTGCTCTGGTTTTCTCATTAGAGAGCCCTGTCGTGCCGGATCATCGGGATGAAGCGGTTCGTGACCCCACTCCTCCCTGAGGTGGGGACCGAGGCGGCTGCGCTCCCGGCTCTGCAGTTCCCTGGGCCGCGGCCCCGGGTTCCTGAGGGGAGAGCGCGGACCCGGCGTGTGGCGAGCACTACGCCTGGGGCTGGGCTTCGGCGAGCTGCCCGCTGCGCTCTGACCCCCTGGTTTGCCATTTCACTCCTAAGAAACTTCATTTTTTAAAATGAGGCTGTTTTAAGAGTCACAGTGACCTCAAGTTGGCCGATTCCCGCCTCCGAGTACGCTCGGCTGCTGCGGACCGTGGGCGAAGAGCCCGGGGTGGGGACCCGTGCCGTCGCCCCCGAGTCCAGTCCCAGGGCCTGAGGACACTGGCGGGCCGGGGAGGAGCGGGGGCGCCGCGGCGGGGCTCAGGAGCCAGGCGGGCTGCCCGAGTCGGAGAGGTTTCTTCCGGCGGAGGCGGCGGGGCCGGGCCGGCACTCCGCAGGGACGCGCGCCCGCCGCCGCCGCCGCCGCCGCCGCCGCCGCCGCCGCCGCCGCCGCCGCCGCCGCCGCCGCCGCCGCCGCCGCTCCCCCGCGCGGCCTGAGGAGGCGCCGCCGCCACTGAGGGAATGCGAGCCCGGCCCGGCGCGCGCGGGCAGCAGCGGCAGCTGGGGCGCGCGGGGTACGGCGGCGCCGCGGCGTAGAGCTGTCCAGCCGGCCCCAGCAGCCCGCCCGCTCGGCGCTTCCGCCTCAGCCCGCGGCCGCCGCAGCAAGAGCCGCCCGTCAGCACGTGCGCCGCCGCCGCCCGCCCGCGACGCCCGGGAGCAATGCCCGCCAGGGCCCTGCCGCTCGCCCGGGGCCAGCAGGCGGCGGGGGCGCGCGGGGCGCAGCCGGCCGGGCCGGGGCCGCGGGGCGGGCGCTCCCCGTGAAGCGGCTAAAGGTGGCGGCGGCCCACACCGGGCCGAAGAGGACGGAGCCCGCGGCCGAGCCGAGCGGGGTGAGTGAGTCCGGGCAGCCGCTCCCCAGGCCCGCAGGCGAGCCCCGCAGTGCCGGGCGCGGGCCGGGGACCTGGGGACCTGGGGCGGCGGCTCGCGGAGAGGCCCCGGCCCGCCGAGCTGCCGGGGCGGGAGGGAAGAGCGGAGACCCGGACAGGGAGGAGGGTGTGGCGTGCAGGAACCCCGCTCGGGAGACCGTCTGCGCCTGGTCTCAGTGAGTCGCCCGCCCCGGATTCGTCCCCGAAACGCTGATTTCCGAATTTCCGTCGGTCGCGGCCGCGTGGGGGACCCCTGCCAGGGACAAGTGTCACAGCGGTCGGGGGGCAGGCATGTGCAGTGCGGGTGCCCGGGCGAGGAAGGGGCTGTCGGGAGGAAGCGGAGGTGAGCCCCGGGCCCGCCTTCTCTGCTTCCCGCCTCTAGCCGGACGTCCCCAGGCCCGGGCTGTGGCCGCAGCGTGTCAGGGGCCCAAGGTCGGGGTGTGGCCCGTCTCCATCCTCAGTCCCCTTTCCTGTTGTAATGGGGTGCCGGCTCTTCTTCCCACCCCGCGTCCTTTCTTATCCGTGGCAGGGCTGATGGGGGGCTTGGGGAGAAGGAAAGTTTAGTGTCCCTCGCCCCAGTGTGCACTGACTCCCCCCAAGAAATCCCAAACGGCCGCTCCAGGTGAACACAGCCCGTGCAGGGCAAATGTCATTTCAAGGCAAGTCCTCCAGCCTTTTCCCCTTTCCATCGACTTCCTCCTGCAGAGACATCGTGCACTTCCTCCCTCTGAAATGTGGGCTGGGCGCCTCTCCAAACACCCTGGCACACCTGCCTCCCCCACCCAGAGTCTGGATTCTTCAAAGGAGACCTCACTGGAACATCTGTCTTTGTCCACGACCAGCTCTCTCCCCGGCCCCATCTGGGAGTCACCAGACCTGCTAGGATAGCCCCCCAACTTCTGGAGGGGAGGTAGTAAGTGTTCCCCTTTGTCTGAATCTCCCCTACCACACACCCCCCAGACTCCTCTCGGCTCTGAATTCCCACTGCCTGTTATCTGTATCTCCTGTGTGACTCTTATCACCGTCTGCCTTATTTTATAGTTACTTTTCCATCTGCCTTATCTCCCCTGCTGGACGGTGAACTCCTGGGCTGGAGTTGATTCATCTTTGTTCCCCTGCCCTGGTCAGTAGCCTGCATACAGTCAGTGTCTCCGTGGAGCAGAAGCCCCCTTCCAAGGCTTATCTCCAGGACCCTAGCTTGTCTGATTCCTAGACTGTTGCTCTTAAATTAATTTCCTTCCATGAAGAGACTGTATTCTGTTGTTGGAATGGATTTCCATCCCTCTCCCACTGCAGATAGAAGCACAATGAGTTAGGAAGGGCTGTTTTTCTTGTAAGGAGTGGCTTGCCAAGTGAACAAGACAGTACATCCTCTGCTGTGAAGATGGCGAGACACAGACTCTAGGTTCTCTGGGTGGTGAGTGTTGAATGGGCCGTTCTCTCTCCTGGCCTTCCCCAGCTGCTCACGCGTGGAAGGCAGTAGTGGGGAGAAGTGGATTTCTGGAGTCAAGAGACTAGTGTTCCAGGCCTGGCTTTTCCCATAACTTGCTACGAGAGCTTAACTAAGTTACTTGGTTTCTCTTGGTTGTGGTTGCACCTTATGGAAGCTGAAAAAGAATTCCTCTGCATATCTAAGGCCCGTTGGGATCTGGGTCCTGTCTACCTTTTCTGCCTCCTCTCCTACCATTTTATTCATATTCTCAGGCTACTTAGAGGCTTTCAAAGCATAGTGCTCCCATGCCCTGCCTCTCCCCAGGTGCCTTCAACTCTTCACTGGTTGAGACCCAGGCTTGGCCTTCGCAGGTGGAATTGGTCCCCCTTCTGATTTTTGTACCACCCTAGTCTGACTTGCCTGTCACACAGAATGGCCCTTATCTGTTTACATGTACCCCCCACTAGACTGTGAGCTCCTGGGCGGTTGTTGCTGTATCACGTTTTTCTGCATCCCTAATACTTCCCTGCATAATAAGGCACTCAGGAAAACAAGGAGAGGGCTTGGCCAAGATGACCACTGAGGGCCCTTCTTATCCAAAGTCGATTGCTTATACAGTCTCTGTTATGGGGACCTGTTGGCTTTCCTCCGTGTCTAGAGGCCTGTTTTAACAACAAGCAGATAGATGCTTTCCTAACCAGTCTATCCAATTAAAGTCTTTCCAACTTGGTCTTCAAGAAGAGCCAGTCATGGAGGATGTGCAGTTATCTGTAGAGATTAGCAGAGGAAACGTCTGGTACTTCGAGATCACTTCCTTGCTGTTTTTGGAAAAGATGCTGGGGTGTATGCTCTTTAATGTAAGGGTAGTAGTATTGGTCCAGTGTCTTTGGCCATAGGCAAGAGGAGCTGCTGCTTATGACTAGAAGGTCAATCCACAGCGAGCCATTGGGTGCTTGTTTGCCACTTCTCAGCTTTGCTTACATGAGCTCAATTCCTTTGCAGATAGCCACCCTGAAAGCTGCTTAACAGGACTTCCTTCCTCTAGACACAGAGGCAGCTAAGTGGTCTTTGCACAGCTTCCCTGTAGGTCATTTGGTTGATGTTTGTTAAGCTTTTACTGGATACCCTGGAATGTTTTCAAATAGAGCCATGGCAAATCCTTATCTGGTTTACTCTAAAACCATAATCTGAGGCATTTCCCTCATTGCTACAGGCTTCTTACAGTGACCCATATTAAAAATTTCTTTTAGAATTTAGGGCCAGGCAAACTTTGCCTCCCCCCGGGAAACTAGGTTGCTTTCTCCTTTTATAATGAAAAGGAAAGTGGGGAAGGAAAACGTGTATTGTTTGTATACTTTGCACCATGCAGTGTGTGCTTGGGCCTCCCTGACAAATCCTGCAGGGTGGGTTGTATTCTTCTCCTTTTTTCCCAGAGAAAGAAGTTGAGACATGCAGAAAGGTCAGCTAACTTGCCCAAGTTTCCCTGGATTTATGCTCAGTTCTGCTTCTTTGCCACACTATGTGTGGCTCTTTCTATACCACACTGTCTTTCCAACTGATTATGTTTCTCCTCTTCTCCTTGGCTTCCAGGCTGCTCAGCACACAATGTGATATTCCGTCTAGCACTTATATTCACTTACCCTCAACATCAGCATATTTATTTCTGCGTTCCTGAACTCTCTCTTTTTCTCTGTGTGTGTTTATGTGTAAATCTCTCTGTGTTCTTTATAAAGTCATCACAAAAGGTTTTTGGAAAATTATATGGGTAAGTGAATTGAATACAGTAACATTGCCAGCTGGGCATGGTGGTGTGCGCCTATAGCTGAGACAGGAGGATCCCTTGAGCCCAGGAGTTTGAGGCTGCAATGAGTTATGATTGTGCCACTGCACTCCAGCCTGGGCAGCAGGGTGAGACCCTGTCTCTAAAAGAAAAAATAAATAAAAACAAAAAGGTAACATTGTACCTAACAACCTAACTGGTGTGGTTAGGGAGATGAGTCCACAGGTAACAAAGGCTATGGGTGATAAGAGTTGTTGAAGATAGAGTTCAGAGGGGAAGATGCCCTTTCTGGGTAAGGCAGTCAGGGTGGACTTCCTGGAATAGGTGGAACTTGAAGGAGATCTTGACAAATGGGTAGTTTTGATAGTCCACAGCAACTGTAAAGGTGTGTAGGACTCAGAGTATAAAGTCTGTGGTTATCAAAATGGCCCTGCAGAACAGGTTTTCTGGTGGGAAAGGAGAGAATTGGGTCAGATATTAAATTGGGGAGTCTGGTGATGCCTTTTTCAATTCCTCTGTATCCTTGATGGGGGGTCCCAGAACACTGAAGCTGGAAGAGCCTGCACCCTGTTGAGGATGAGAGGCAGAGACTGGCAGAATTGAAGTGACTTGCACAGGACTTCTCTACCAGCCTGGAACCCAGGTCCCTGATTACCAGTTTAGTGCTCTTTCTTTAAAGTGACAGCCTTCTACAAGGGTCCTTTTCAAACTTTTATTTTATTTATTTTTATTATTATTATGATTTTTAGACGGAGTTTTGCTCTTGTTGCCCAGGCTGGAGTGCAATGGCGAGATCTTGGCTCACTGCAACCTCCGCTTCCCAGATTCAAGCAATTCTTCCGCCTCAGCCTCCTGAGTAGCTGGGATTACAGGTGCCAGCCACAATGCCCGGCTAATTTTTATATTTTTAGTAGAGATGGGGTTTCGCCAAGTTGGCCAGGCTGGTCTTGACTCCTGACCTCAGGTGATCCACCCATCTCAGCCTCCCAAAGTGTTGATATTACAGGCATGAGCCACCACGCCCAGCTGTTAACTTTTAAGTTCAGGGTTACAAGTGCAGGTTTGTTGTATCCGTAGATTTGTGTCATGAGAGCATGACAGATCATTTCATTACCCAGGTACTAAACCTAGTACCCATTAGTTATTTTTCCTGCTCCTCTCCCTCCCACCCTCCACCCTCCAACAGGTCCCAGTGTGTCCATGTGTTCTCACCTTCAGTTTCCACTTATAAGTGAGAACTTGTGGTAGTTGGTTTTCTGTTCGTTCATTAGTTTGCTAAGAATAATGGCCTTCTCGGGAGGTGAGGCAGGGGAGTCACTTGAACCCAGGAGGCAGAGGTTGCAGTGAGCCAGGATTGTGCCACTGCACTCCAGCCTGGCAACAGAGCGAGACTATGTCTCAAAAAAAAAAGCAACAAAAAGACAACAACAACAAAAAAAGAATAATGGCCTCCAGTTCTGTCCATGTTCCTGCAAAGGACGTGATCTCTTTCTTTTTTATGACTGCGTAGTAGTCTATGATGTATATATACCACATTTTCTTTTCCAATCTACCATTGATGGGGTATTTAGGTTGATTTCATGTCTTTGCTATTGTGAATAGTGCTGCAATGAACATACATGTGCCTGTATCTTTATGTTAAAACGATATTTTTAGTAGAGGTGAAGTCTTGCTATGTTGCCCAGACTGGTCTCGAACTCCCGGGTTCAAGCAATTCTTTTGCCTGGGCCTAAGTGTTGGGATTACAGGTGTGAGCCATTGCGCCTGGCCAAATTACTTACATTAACAACTGCCCTTGCCAGAGGACACAGAGGAAATTAACCAACAGGCATGGTTCTGGTAACAGACAAATCAAAAACGCAAGACAACTTTGGGAAAAGAGCATGGAAAAATCAGTTTCACACTTTCTCCTTGCTGAAGTTCCCATCCTTCACAAAACTTTTCTTTGAGTGCCCTTGTTCCTGCAGTCCCTTATCTCTATTGTGGAAAAGGGTCTTATTAATATCCAGTTAGTCAGAAAGATCAGAGGTCATGATCAGGGATGTCAGTGGGAGTCATGGGTCCAGGGAAAAGGCAGAGCGTTACTGAAGCAGCAGCAGGACCCAAGAGACCTTGAGGCTGATTCCAGTCTTGGAGCAGAAGCTGATAGCTCAAACTCCCTGTTGGGTTTGGACATGCCAACCTGTAGCCTTAGGAGCATATGCCTGCGGGGTGGAATAGCTCATGTCTGAGTAAAGTATGTCCTGTGTCATGTATGCATAGTCAGTTGATTCGTATTGTTAGCCATAGTTAGGTTCTTTTTTTTTTTTTTTAATTTTTGAGACAGGGTCTCTCTCTGTTGCCCAGGTTGGAGTGCAGTGGTGCACGTCGTTGCTCACTGCAGCCTCCAACTCCTGGGTTCAATGATCCTCCTACAGACATGTGCACCATGCTGGCTAACATAGTTATGTTCTATAAAGTCCCACTTCAAACACTGAGTTAGTGAACACTGAACCAGTGTTCCTAGGGAAAACACAGGGTTAGGCTCCTTTGAGCCTGCGGGAACAACATTTTCTTTAACCGATCCATGTGTAATCTTATGTTATATATGTTCCTGTTAAAAGAGGCCGGGCATGATGGCTCATGCCTGTAATCTCAGCACTTTGGGAGGCTGAGGCGGGTGGATTACCTGAAGTTAGGAGTTCCAGATCAACCTGGCCAACATGGTGAAACCCTGTCTTTACTAAAAATACAAAAATTATCTGGGTGTCATGGTGGGCACCTGTAGTCCCAGCTACTTGGGAGGCTGAGGCAGAGAATCGCTTGAACCCTGGAGGTAGAGGTTGCAGGCTGAGATTGTGCCAGTGCACTCCAGCTTGGGCAACAGAGTGAGACTCCGTCTCAAAACAAAAAAAATCCAAAAGACACCCTATTTAATATGTATTATTGATTCATTAACGTTAAACTCCTGGCCATCAACACCGTGACTCATACCTGAATGAAGCTTCTCTAATACACAGATTTTCTCTGCACGTCATAACCATCTTGCACCCAAGAACACTAGACTGTACCTCAGCACTATGCTTGGGGGCTGTTCCAAATGACAAAATCGCCAACACAAAGCACACAAGTGCCAAAAATGTGGCACTAGACAGACCACAAAAAGGACACTTGTTTCCATTAGGACAGCTGAGATGGGAAGACAGAGAATGTTCCCTTGTTCAACCTTAGGGAATGTGCCATCAGGCAACTTAAATGTTTTGCCCATCTGCACAAATTTGAAAATGACTTTGAAAGCACCATGAGCATTGATTTTGGGGTTACAGATAAATTTTAATCAGTAGGGTAATTCACAAATACAGAATCTGTGGATAGTGAGGATCTGCCTCCTTTGGCATGGTGTTAGCCCCCATGGTGTATCCAGCCTAGCTCAGGGCACCTCACGATGCTGACGGTACTTAGTGGATGAAGGCTGGACTGCGGGATGAGGCTGTGGGTAGATTCTTGTGTTTGCTTGTCTTAGGTGCTAGAGAAAGGCAAGCTGTCCTCCCTCAGCCCTGCAGTAGCTTTTTCTAGAAGCGCTGCTGCCAGCGGAATGGTGCCCATCTCTCTCTGCTCAAGTCTACAGGTAGGAGGGACCCTGTACTGTTATGCAGGGGGCCCTGGCGGCAGCCCTACGACAGACTTGCCCTTTCTTAAGAGGAGCTGAGACTAATCCTTTACCCAAAGGAATAATCCTCTTACGGAGGTGTTTCAGGCCAAGGGTGGGGGGTTCCCGGGGCCCACATGTCTCAAATTGTGGCCTTATGCCTGGTCTGTCTCAGAGGAACCTTTCCCAAGTGTTTTGCCTGCTGTGTGCCCTCTTAAGAGTTGGTACATATTATTACTGTTTCTCCTCTGCAGAGCTGTTTATTTCCCCTTTGAGAGATGGTTCCTGGGGAGGGCCTGAATTTTCTCTTTTGGCAGCTGGGGGGCTTCCCTTCCAGGTCTGACTCACAGGCTGTGCTGTGGAGCAGGGCTGTGCACTTGGCTTCTGTTGTCCTCTTGGGATTAGAGTAAGGCCCTGCGGCCTCCCGCCCCCCTAGAGAGGGCTCACTAGACACCAGTGTCCTACATAAGGTGATGAGCGGATGGGAGGGCTTGTCATGGGTGCTGCCGGCTCCACCCTCTGCTGTCTCTCTAGATAGCTCCTTGGAGGGAGGCAAGGAGGGGGATAGGGATGGATGTGTCAGGGTAGAAACGGGTGGCCGTTCCCAGCTTCCATCAGTGGCGTAAGGTTGTCCGAGAGGCAGGGCTTCCCCACAGGTGTGGACGCATGATTAACGCTGGCTTTGAGACGGTGCTCTGGAGAACAGGTGGACATTCTCTCCCACTGAAAGACCCATTTAATTGCTTTCCTTGGCACTTTGTGAGAGTTGACTTTTCACTTGCTTTTTTTTTTTCATATGAGGGAGAAAAACTCAACATGTTTTGCAATTAGAATTTTTCCCATGTGAGTAATCACACTGGAAAAAAAGCTTTTAAATCCTTTGAAAACCACACATAAATGAGGCTCACATAAGTGGGGAGAACATTCAATCAGCAGGGATGGCCAGACGTGGAGGCACTTCAGCGAGTTATCATGTAAGGAAACAATTATTTCACGTTTATTTTCGGTTGGCTCGTTGCAGCATATTTCAATTAGTTCGTCACTGTTGTACATCTGACAGGCCAAACGTTTATTGTGGTTGAACCATCTGGGAGGTGGGAGGCCTGCAGCCTTCCCCGTGGCAGTCAGGAACTACTAGTTTAAAGGAAATTTGTTTGATGTGTTTAAAACCCAACACTAAAATACCATTAATAACAAAATTCTCAAGGGTTCTGAAAGCACTCTCACTTAGTTCGCCATCAACTGGGCATGCATCACCTGAGCCTTCATTCTTCCCCTATGCGAGACATTTTCCAATATGCTGAAGCAAGGTTTTCAAGTGGCTTACTTAATTGGACCAGAGCATGATTTGTATTAACCCAGCAAGGAAAAGAGCTCACTAATTTATACTTGAGTGTGAAGTAGCTTGTGCATTTATTGCTGAGAGTAGCAAGGGATGCCTTTAGCGGATTCTTGCCATTAGTATGCAGCTGAGCTCCTGTCCTGTACTGTGATAGAGTGTTAGTGTGATTTCAGTTCCCAGCCTTGAGTGACTCACCGAAGCATTGTGAGTTCACGGTAATGACTGCTGACTGGTGCAATTTGTCGTGCGCTCCTTGAGTACCAAGATTTTATAGTACCTGATTTCATCCGTTTTTCATTTTACCTTAATTATTCATCCCCTCCATCCCCTGCTAAAAGTTCTCTTTCCTGAGGAATGTTCTGTCTGACTTTCCAGCAGTGGAGAAAAAGGAATTTAGAATCAAACAAATAGGAGAGCCAGAGGAGCACTGGAAAAAACCGAGTCCAAGGGTTTGACCTTTCCACAGAGGAATGACTTTCCATTTCCCTGAATCCCTAAGATCACAGGGCTGGGTATAGGGTGTTGGCAGTGGAACGGGATTAAGACTCAAGGACACAGCTAGTGAACTGGAGGCCGGCTTATAAAATCTGGGACGTGCAGCTCTCTCAGGTTTGTCTTGGTGGCCTGGGAGCTGCAGGACTGGTGCTTGGAGGGTTCAGGCCTGTGGCTCCCATACTATACCCAGCCTCATCGACTCTGCATTATTCGCTTTTCCAGTGCTTGAGATTCCTGCTCCAGGAGATGGCTGCTCTTCCCTCTCCAGGGAAGCCTCCAATCCAGAGGCATCCCTGGCCTAGCCCAGCTCCTTCTCAGGCTGGGGGATCTTAGCTATTTGTGTTTTAGTCACTGATGCTGGATGCAGTGGCATGGTGGTGATCCAGTATCTGTGGATCATTCTTGCAGAGGCAGTGACTGGAGGTGCAGAGGGGAGGGGCCTTTCCCACTTACCCACCTTTTGTCTAAGATGCCACAGTGCACAAGATACTTCTGCCTATTGTGCTTCACAGGACTCTCACAATGCTGCTGTGTCCATTTTACAGGTGAGGAAACTGAGGCTCAGAGAATTCATGGTGTGGCCCCCAGTGCTTTCACTTGTTGTGTCTCACAGATGGGAACTCTAAGACTCAGAGAAGTCACACTGTATAGGGAGTTAACTGCTGGCCTGGACTGTAGACCTGATTCCTCATGTTTATGCTCGTGTTCAGTCATGTTCTGTTACACAGCCTGTGTTGTGTTGTTCTGTTGTTTTAAAAAATCCACCAGTATTTCCTGACCTGGTTGAGTCTAAGCAGTACAAAGTACCTTTCAATTTGGGTTTGTGTGGTTCTTTTTCCCCCCTTTTCTTTTTTCCAAAGAGGAAAACAGAATTCTTCTTCTGTTTGTTCTGTAGCTTTTCCTTTTTTCAAAGAGGCCAAAGGGATGCATGGACTTAGAGCAGATTCACCAAGACAGGATTGCATGCTCTGGGATCACATCTGCTTACGTGACTTTGAGGCCAAATTCAGACACACTTGTGAAGTTGTCCAGCCATGCACCTATAGGCTGGAGGTTAGAGAGCGGTAGCTAGGCCTCTGGAGTGTGGTCCTGGGGGGTTTAGGAGTCTTGAGAGTCGGTGCTTTTTTCTCCCTTTAAGGGAGAACAACATTCAGACTGGCTAGGTGACAGCTGGTCAAGCAGATCCCTGTATATGGCCTCCTTTCTGTTAGTGGGTGGGGATTTTTTTACAAAGAGTACAGTTCTGGCTAAGCATGGTGGTTCACGCTTGTAATCCTAGCACTTTGGGAGGCTGAGGTGGGGTGGGGAGTTCGAGACTAGCCTGACCACCATGGAGAAACCCTGTCTCTACTAAAAATACAAAATTAGCCAGGTGTGATGGCACATGCCTGTAATCTCAGCTACTCAGGAGGCTGAGGCAGGAGAATCACTTTAACCCAGGAGGTGGAGTTGTGGTGAACCAAGATCATGCCACTGCATTCCACCCTTGGCAACAAGAGTGAAACTCTGTCTCAAAAATAAAAAAAATAAAAAAGAGCACAGTTGTTAGCTGCTTGTCCTGGAGAAGGGGCCTCACTTACCTCCAGCCAGGGCCAGCTCAGTCTCTATCTTTCCCTGAGCCTGCTCACTGTTGGTCTTTTCCTTGTTCTCTGACTCATTAAAGAAGGAGCAGGGGCGCAGAGCTGACCTCATGAATAGGGCAACAGGTTGGGGAGGAGGAAGCCGGAACTTGTGGCTGTGTCCTCTCGGGGTGCCTGCCTTCCTTGCTGTCTCTGGGCTCTTCAGGGCTGAAGGAGCAGAAGGGCTTGCGGCAACTAGGCTAAGAGGATTAAGAGATGACGCAGGTGGGCCCGGTGTAGGAACCTCTGACTCAGGTCTCCTCAGCAGGGCCTGTGTTCCCCAGGGGCCTGAGGGGGCATGTTCAGAGCAGCCGAACCTGGGTTCTTGCTCTGGATAGAGACATGTTCCTTGAACTTAAACCTTAGAGTCAGACCTGCATTGCTGTCCTCTTGATTTAGTTTCCAGGGCCTGGGTATCCCAGCCAGCTGGTGGGCTTCGTGGGGACACTGTTTGAGTTATCCCTTTTTTAGGTTTCCTCAGGTTGCCTAACTTGGTTCTAAATTTGAAAGGGATTTAGTTAAATCTCTGGATGAAAGAAAACTTGGGGGAGGTAGTCTGTGGGGAAGGGGCAATAATAAGTCATACCTGGAAAAGTAGAGGTGGCCTTCTTGGCCCTGGAATGTCCGGGGATTCCCCAAAAAAACAAACAGTGCAGTCTCAGGGCTGGGCCTCCCTGTTCTCCAAGTGGTGGACTGCCGGTTTATTCCTACTCTCACTATAGTCTTGCTGAGGTGCTTGGAATAATCCAGGAGGATTCCAAGCTTCTGGCCATGTTAAGGCCTCAGATGCAGAGATAAAATGCAGTAGATTCCAGCAGATATGGTGTGTGGGAGAGGACAGGAAGGGTCTCTGGAAGTCCAGTGGAAAAAGAGAGGCATCAGGCGAGGCTTTGGACAGAGAAGGAGAGAAGGCAGAGATGTGAGATTGTCTGTTTTTAAAAATTGAGGTGAATTTACACGTGATATGACATTAACCATTTTAATTAATTAATTATTTATTTTTGAGATAGGATCTCACTCTGTTACCCAGGCTGGAGTACAGTGGCACAGTCGTAGCTCACTGCAACCTCAACCTCCTGGGCTCAAGGGATCCTCCTGCCTCAGCCTTCCAAGTAGCTGGGACTATAGGTTTGCATCACGGTGCTTGGCTAATTTCCTAAATTTTTGTAGAGACAGGGTCTTGCTATGTTGCCCAGGCTGGTCTTGAATGCCTGACTTCAAGTGATCCTCCTGTGTGGGCCTCTCAAAGTGCTGGGATTACAGACATGAACCACTGTGCCCGGCTGGTAAAATTAACCATTTTTAAAGCATATAATTCAGTGTTATATAGTATATTCACAACAATGTGCACCCACTAGCTCTCTCGAATTCCAGAACACTTTTATCACTCCAGAAGGAGACCCCACCCAGTGGCAGTCACTCCCCATTCCTCCCTCTCCCAGGCCCCTGGCAACAACTCCTCTACTTTCTGTTTCTATTGATTTACCTATTCTGGACATTTCATATAAATGGAATCATATATGGACTTTTGTGTCTGGTTTCTTTCACGCAACATAGTGTTTTCAAGGTTCATCCATGTCGTAGCATGAATCAGTACTTCATTCCTTTTTTTTCTGGTAAAATTTACATAATATAAAATTTACGATTTTTAAGCATTTTTATTTTTGAAACAGGGTCTCTCTCTGTTGCTTATCCAGTGACACCAACACAGGTCACTGCAGCCTCAAACTCCTGGGCTCAAGTGATCTTCTCGCCTCAGCCTCCTGAGTAGCTGGGACTACAGGCACACATCACCATGCCTGGATAATTTTGTTTTTTTTTTGTAGAGATAAGGTTTCACCATGTTGCCCAGGCTGAAACTCCTGAGCTCAAGCGATCCACCTGCCTCAGCCTCCCAAAGTGCTGGGATTACAGGCATGAGCCATTGCAACAGCCGTCTTTTCTTTTTAAGACTGACTTATGGTTTATTCTGTGTGTATACCACATTTTCTTTTTTCATTCGTCTGTTGATAGACATTTGGGTTTCTGGACCAGTGAAATTTTGACTTTGGTTTGTCTCTGGATGAGGAACAACGAATGACAACTGAACTAGGAGGGTTTAGGGACCCAGAAAGATCAGTTGTCCCATTTCCAAGGTAAGTGACCATTGACACTTACATCTTTTTTTCTCTTTCTCCCTTTTTTTGAGACGGAACCTTGCTCTGTTACCCAGACTGGAGTGCAGTGGCACAATCTTGGCTCACTGCAGCCTCTGCCACCGAGATTCAAGCGATTCTCTTGCCTTAGCCTCATGAGTAGCTTGGACTGCAGGCATGCACCACCATGCCCCACTAATTTTTATATTTTTAGTAGAGATGGGGTTTCACTATGTTGACTAGGCTAGTCTCAAACTCCTGGCCTCAAGTGATCTTAGCCCCCCAAAAGTCTTGGGATTACAGACAGGCGTGAGCCACTGTGCCCAGCCACAAGAGTACCTTTCTGTGCCTTGGTTCCAATATCAACCTGGTGACAGTAGCAGTGCTCCCTCTCGAGGCTGCTGTGTGGATTCAGTGAGAGACCGGCTGGGAGGGTGGCTTTGTGAGCTGTAAAGTGCACTCATGAGCCGCTGTCATCCTGGTCAGGCACAGAGCAGGTCTTCATCAGTCATAGGTATGAGGGTTGGTAGGGCACAGCCTTCTTCTGCCCAGCTGGGCCTTCCATGGTCTGGAAAGAGCCAGAGGGGCTCACCTGTGATTCTACCTGCCAGAGGGCTCCCTCTCCTCCAGAGTTTCTGGGGCCAGCTCCAGGAAAAGGTGGCAAGCATGTGTCCTGACTCTCGGTGGCCTTCTCTGAATATGCGAGGACTCCTAGCTGTTAGTGGTAGGGAAGGCAGGAGACTCATGGCCTCCTGTAATTCTCTCTCCTTGGTCCACTTCTTTGGTGCTCCAGGAGATGAAGCCAGGAGGATGACATGGGCAGCCCCCTAGGTGGCTGACTCAGAGCAGAAAGTCAATCTAGCATTCATGAAGTCACACTTGCCTTCATTAGGCTAATTAACTTTCTATGTGAAAGTGCTCCATGAGCAAGTGACTTTGGAAATCCATCATCAGGCCAGCGTCAGTTTTGTGTGCAGTAGTGCCTACAATACTGTGCTGTACATTTCTGTATTCACCAATTAAGGGTGCTTAATTATTATTATTTTTGAGACAGAGTCTCACTGTGTCACCCAGGCAGGAGTGCAGTGGCTCAATCTCAGCTCACTGCAACCTCTGCCTCCCGGATTGAAGTGATTCTCCTGCCTCGGCCTCCTGAGTAGCTGAGACTACAGGTGCATGTCAGCGCGCCTGTAGTCTAATTTTTTGTATTTTTAGTAGAGATGGGGTTTCACTGTGTTGGCCAGGATGTTCTCGATCTCCTGACCTCGTGATCCACCTGCCTCAGCCTCCCAAAGTACTGGGATTACAGGCATGAGCCACTGCACCCGGCCAGGTGCTTAATTATTAACTTAGGGCTGGGTGACTAAGGAAGAGTTGCATTCAACATGCTTTATTTAAGAATTTTAAGGCCATTTGTGAATTAGCTGTAATATGGTAAATAATCATACTCTTAATCTTAACTTGTGATCTGTATTATAGATTACATGGAAGAAAAGCTGAGGCGGAGGGTTTGGTTTATTGAAGGCCACAGGGATTGAGACTGAGGGGGAGTCAGAAAGAACAAGCAGGGGCCCCTTTCTTTAGCACCAAGTTAGATTTCTATTTTTTATTTTTTCTGGTTTTTATAAATGGGTTTTAAAAAATTTTAAGTAATACAAGCTCATGGGAAATTAACAAAAATAAATTTAAAAACCAAATAATTTAAAAATGTTCATCAACCAATGAATGGGTAAAGAAAATGTGGTATATACATACAACAAAATATTATTCAGCCATAAAAAAGAAGGAAATCCTAAACTGGGTAGAGTGGCATATTCCTGCAGTCCCAGCTACTTGGGAGGATTGCTTGAGCTCAGGAGTTTGGGGTTTTATGGTGTGCTATAATCTCACCTGTTAATAGTTACTGCACTTCAGCCCAGGCAGCATAGCGAGACCCCATCTCTAAAAAACAAACAAGAAAGGAAATCTTCACATATGGAATAACATGGATGAACCTGTAGGACATTATGCTACATGAAATAGACCAGTCACAGAAAGGCAAATACTGCATGATCTCACTTATATAAGGTACCTAGAGTAGTCAAATTCATAGACGCAGAGAGTAAAATGGTGGTTGCCAGCATCTGAGGGGAGGAAGCAGTGGGGAGTTAGTAATCCATGGGCATAATGTTTTAGTCAAGTGAGTTGAATAAACTCTGGAGATCTGCTATACAACATTGTACTTATAGTCAACAATAACATATTTTACACTTAAGTTTTGTTAAGAGGGAAGGTCATATGTTACGTACGCTTATCACAATAAAAATTTTAAAAAGTCAAATAGTTTAAAAATATTTAAAATGAGAAGTACATTGTTTCTAGCTATAAACAGGTTTTCGTTTTGCTTTTTTAGAAAATGGAACCTGAACCTATAGGTTGCAGGTTTGTTCCTGCCACTGGGAAGGGTCCCACCTTCATCCTGGAGACCTTTGCTTAACTTCTGCCCTTGTGTTCTCCTAGGCTGGATGTGGCCAGACTTTTCTGCGTGTGTAAAGTGCTAGCTGGTGTGGGGCGTTTCCAACTGACACACAGTGGCCCCTGCGAAAGGCTGCTTTTTATAAGAATGTCTGCCCACATGGTTAGGTTCCCGGGCTAGCCCACCAACAAAGCATGATCCACCATGCAGCTGAATTTCTGAGCTTTGTCCTGCTAGGCCTACCAGCTACAAAACCTGTGCTTATTGGGGAACTTATAAATGCCAGAGCCTCACTTCATCCCACAACAACTCTCTGTAATGAACTCCATTGTACAGATGAGAAAACTGAGGCCCACAGAGGCCTTAGTTCTTCAGGGTCCCATGGCTAACAGATTCAAATCTAGGCCACTTGGCTCTAAGCTTTATGTTGAAGTACTGCTTTTTGACAGTTCACCACACAACGGGCCTATTTTGGAGTTAAATAGGCTTTTTGAGTTAAGTAGGTTTTTGAGCACGCCCAAGAAGGAACACTTCATGTTTTCAAGGCTTGAGAGGAGCCTCCCTGCAGCCTTGTTTGAAGGAGGCTTTTATGTGTGCAAGAACGGTTGTACCTGGAGGGCTTCCTGACACTGACCCACGTGAATCCCATTTGTCCAGGACCCTGTGGTTGACACTGCTGTAGACTCTTGCAGGAGGTGTGGAGTGGTGGTATCCATCACCTCACCAGTGTCCTGGGTGTGCTCTTACCTGGTCGTATGGCTCCGGGGTGGTCACCAGGCTTGGCCGAAACCCCACACAGCTGGAAGCTGGAGCTGAACAGATGGGCTGGGTTTCAGAAGGTAGAGGTTGTATTTTTAGCCCTGCAGCCTCTGCTGTTTTGTCATTATGACCACCCATGAGGCTGCATGCTTTCCTGCCATTGAGCAAAGGGGGTCTTGTGTCCTTCCTGAAACATCTCACTCAAGACTTCAGTCCTTGTGTGTGCATGCTTCTGTGTGTGTGTGTGTGTGTGTGTGTGTGCGTGCGAGTGTGAGAGAGAGAAACATGCTGTTTCTGCTGTTACTGCTGCTGCTGCACCAACTCTAGGACTTGGCCCTGCATGCTGACTGGTGCCCGTAATGGTCTTGTGCTTACGCTGAACTGGACAGGGGTCTGTGCTGTGTGACCTTGGCAGGGTTGCTTCACCTCCCTAGGGTTTCATTTCCTCACCTGGCTAGTTGGGAGGATCACTCCTGCTCTGCCTGCTTCTCTGAATTTGGGGACATAGAGATTTGGGCAAACTTTTCATCTACAGTGAGGGATGAGCATTGTGTGTGTGTGTGTGTGTGTGTGTGTGTGTGTGTGTGTGTGTGTGTGTGTTCATTAGTTACTGTGATGCTAAGGTTACTCTCAGTAGCTCATCTGTTTTTTTCACCATTCCTCATGTTTCTACTTTTTCCTGTATTTTGGAGTCTCCATTCAAAGGCAGGAAAAGAGGAGGAGATTGAAGGGAAAAATATTCTAGTCCCTTCCAAACATTATCATGAAAGATTTATCAAGGGAGATCGAAACAGTCTCTTCTTCCCACCACCTACTGTTGTCCTACAGAGTTTAAGAAAATACTCAAATTCTTTCTCTCCTGTTGGCATCAGATTCACAGCCCTGCCTTTGGTGGGAAGCGACCTTAGTGCATTGGCTCCATTCCCACAGTGGACATAATTGAGGCTCTGAGTGATCAATGTATTTGTTCAGGATCAAACAGCCAGCAGGCCCCAGAGCTGGAACTAGAATTGGATTTTTCTGACCCTACAGCCAGCATTTTTCTTTCTGTTGCTCAGTACACAATGGCAAGAGTGAAGTAGGCATATGGCAGGGATTTGCTATGGAGCCATATCTAGGGCTCTTATGGGACTTGCCTCTTCCCTGTCTCTAAAATTTCAAGTTTGGCAAGTATTGGTGAGGATATGGAGACATTGGAACCCTCATGCATTACTGGTGGGAATGTAAAATGGTTGCAGCTGCAGTGGAAGACAATTTGGTGGTTCTTCAAATGGTTGAACATAAAATTACCATATGGCACAGCAGTTCCACATCTAGTTCTAGGTCTATACCCAAGAGACTTGAAAGCAGGGACTTGAAGAGATACTTGTACATGAATGTTCATAGTTGTGCTGTTCACAGCGGCCAAAAGGTTTAACTCGTGTGTCCAGTTGATGAGTGGATAAACAGAATGTAGTCTGATCATACTCCATATTGTTTGGTTCCATCAAACTATATGTGTCAGTATTCTATTCTTCTTTATGGGCAAACAATATTGGCCAAGAATCGAATGAACCATGGATGAATCTTGAAAACATTTTAAATGAAAGAAGCCAGACACAAAAGGACAATATTGTATGATTCTACTTATATGAGGTGCCTAGAATAGGCAAATACACAGGGACAGAAAGTAGAGTAATGGCTATCGGGTTTGGGGAGGGGAGACAGGGAATGAGTGTTTAGTGGGTACAGCTTCTGATTAGAATGATGAAAATGCTCTGGAAATGGACAGTGGTGGTGGTTGTACAACACTGTGAATATCCTTGATGCCACTAAATTTTATACTTATAAATGGTCAAAATGGTAAAAAAAAAAAAAAAAAAAAAAAAAAAAAAAAAAAAAAGGAAAGAAAGAAAACAAAAGAATGACAAGAAACAAAAATCTCAGGCTTGCAGGCGTGTAGGGCTATTCATGAATACTGTTTAGAACCTCCAGTGGTGGCCAGGCACTATGGCTCATGCCTGTAATCCCAGCACTTTGGGAGGCCAAGGCAGGTGGATCACTTGAGGTCAGGGGTTTGAGACCATCCTGGCCAGCATAGTGAAACCCCATCTCTACTGAAGTTGTAAAAAATTAGCCAAATGTGCTGGTGCACGCCTGTAACGCGCCTGTAATTCCTGCTACTCGGCAGGTTAAGCCGGAGAATTGCTTGAACCTGGGAGACAGAGGTTGCAGTGAGCTGAGATTGCGCTATTGCACTCCAACCTGGGTGATGGGGCAAGACTCTGTCTCAGAAAAAAAAAGAACCTCCAGTGGCTCTCGGGGCCAGACCACATCTTGCCCTGTATTTATGGAGCCCTGGCTGTCCCAGGCACTGGGAGAGGTGACCCCATACCTGTGGCCTGGCTGAGAGCTTCATACTCAGCATTGCACCCAACATGCTCTTTGGGGAGTGGAAGAGGGTGTTCCTGGCAGTTAACGACCATGTCTGGTCACTGTGCATGAGTGACATCTGTCTCTGGAACACTTGTGCACCTGACGTTGGGCATGTCTTTTTATGGCTCTCACTTGCTCTCAGTGAGTGGAAAGATAAATACCTTTTCAAAGAGCAGATGCCAACTGCCTGTGGTCCCCGGCATCCACAGCTGCAGAGCAAGTGAGAGACAGCTCTGTCGAGGGGCAGGTGCTTCAGCCCTGGGGGCATCAGGCACTGTGTGTGCCAAGAACCCAGCAGCCTTCATGAAGACAGCCTGAATGTGGAGCAGGGTTCTGCCACGGACATGCTGTGGGACCCTGAGCAGGTTACATGTTTTCTCGGAGCTTCTGTTTCCTTTGTACCTCTGGTTGGTCCTCAGATTTAAAGGAGAATGTATGTGAACGGGCCCAGCACAATTCCTGACACCTCCCAGAGCTTGACGTACACTTGGATTCATCCTTGTCCCTGCCCCATATGAGGGTCCCTTCCAGCAAGCGGTCACAGTCAACTGGGGGCTGCTTCTTCCATCAGGACCTTGCACAGACACAGGCTAGGAGCTGTACTGGAAGAGCAGTGGAAGGTGTGGCTGGCTGGCAGGGCAAGGCCCTGTGATTGGGGTGGGGAATAAAGGTGATGTTCTTGAGGGATTCCAAATGGAACCAGACTCTCCCTCTGCCTCCTGGAGCCTCTGCTCCTAGGGCAAGCATGCAGGGGCTTGAGCATTCATATCTTTATATTAATTCTCTAGGGCTGCTGTAACAAGCCAACACAACTGAATGGCTTAAAACATTGAAAATGTATTCTCTTGCAGTACCGGAGGCCACACATCCAAATTTTGGGTTTCACCAGTTTGGTTCCTTCTAGAGACTACAAAGAGTATCTGTTTCTGGCCTCCCTCCTAGCTTCTGGTGGTTGCAGGCCATCCTTGGTGTTCTTTGACTGAAGACACGTAATTCCAACCTCTACCTAAGTTGTCACATGGTTGTCTCCTTCTGTGTCTATCTGCCTCTGTGACTTTTCTCTTGTAAGGACATCAGTCATATTGGCTTTAGAGTTCACCCTACCCCAGTGTGACCTCACTTTAACTAATGACATCTGCAGTGACCCTATTTCCAAGTAAAGTCACATTCCGAGTTTCTGAAAAGGATATGAGTTTTGGGAGGACATTCTTCAACCCAGTATAATCTCCATATTTGTTGAATGAATGAATGCATGAATGAATGAATGTATAAATGGATGTGAGAGCCATCTCACATGTCTACTTAGGTGTACTGATGTAGAGTAGAAGGTAGGGATGTCTCTTATGATCTAGACATGCAGGGATAGGGGGTGGGTGACAGCACCAGGATCATCCGTTTTCCTGTCCAAGCCTCTCCTATTTCTGGCCTCTACACCCTAAGCCTAGCACTCTGGCCACCTCCTGGCTCAGCCAGTTTTTCAGGTAGAAGCAATTAACATTTATTACAGGGAAAGTCATGATACAGGGCTGCTGTCCTCATCTTCCTTTCTACTCAGCATTTCAAAGCTCTCTTTTGTTTCTCTTCCCTTTACCCTTGGAGCCAAGAAGGACATAGGGATGGCTCGGTGGCCTTGGACAAATCACTACCTGCACTGTGAAACTCAGCTTCTGTTTGCAAATGAAGGAGCCAGAGCTGGGTGTTTCCTCAGGTCTTTTCCAGGTCTATGATTATTTCTACTGTTTTACTGCTGAGATAATTGTGGACCAGGAAAGTGTGCCCTTTGGTCCCACACAAGGCAGCAGTCAAATCTATGGGCCTCATTTCCAGTCTGTCCCCAAATGCTCTGTGCCACCTCCTGCAGGAAGCCCTCTGGGATTAGCATGATTCATATGTGGTTCCCTGGGGTCCTCACTGTGCCCTGTGTGTGACATATTAATTCACAAGTACTACTAGCCTGGGCAACATATTGAGACCCCATCTCTGCCAAAAATTAAAAAAATTAGCTGTGTGGTGGTGTGCACCTGTAGTCCTAGCACTTTGGGATGCCAAAGTGGGAAGGATCACTTCAGCCCAGGAGTTTGAGGCTGCAGTGAGCTATGATGGTACCACTGCACTCCAGCTTGGGCAACAGAGCAAGGAAAAAAAAATCGCAAGTACTAGCCTGCTGTTCAGGTGGTACACAGGAGTGTGTGTGTGCATGTGTATGTGTTGTTTTTCCCGTGTTCCTTTCCTCTGTAGGCAAGAACTCTATGCATTTTTCTGTGTCTCTGCGTTCCCCCAACAAGTACCCAGCACAGGACTCATTATGCTGGGTTGTGGGCCAGCCTCAAACAAATAGGTTAAATAGTAGGAGATCTACTAGAAGAAAAAAGAGAAAAAATGCAAACAAAACAACTAAGATGCTTTCAGTTGATGCCAGAAAAGCATTTGATAAAGTTCACTATCTGAACTTTCTATTTTTTTATTTTTTTAGAGACAGGACTCCCATGTTGTCCAGGCTGGCCTTTAACTCCTTGGTTTAAGGGATTATCCTGCCTCAGCCTCCCGAGTAGCTGGGACTACAAGTGTGTGCCACCATGCCCAGCCTCATTACTCTTTTTTTATTTTGAGATGGAGTGTCACCCAGGCTGGAGTGCAATGGCAGTGATCTCGGCTCACTGCAATCTCTGCCTCCTGGGTTCAAGCGATTCTCCTGCCTCAGCCTCCTGAGTAGCTGGAATTACAGGTGCCCACCACCATACCCAGCAAATTTTTGTATTTTAAGTAGAGATGAGGTTTCACCATGTTGGCCAGGCTAATCTCAAACTCCTGACCTCAGGTGATCCACCTGCCTCAGCTTCCCAAAGTGCTGGGATTAGAAGTATGAGCCACCGCATCCAGCCCCAGCCTCATTACTCTTAAAAACATAGAGACTGAGGGATAGGTGAAGATTTCAACATGATAAGCAATATCTCCAATCAGTAGCTACTTTATCCTTTTTTTTTTTTTAAATTGAGACAGGGTCTCATTCTGTCACCCAAGCTGGAGTGCAGTGGCATGATCTTAGCTCACTGCAACCTCCACCACCTCTGCTCAAGTGATTCTCCCACCTCAGCCTCCTAAGTAGCTGGGACTACAGGTATGAGCCACCATGCCCAGCTAATTTTTTTTTTTTAATGGAGACAGGGTTTTGCCATGTTGCCCAGGCTAGTCTTGAATGCCTGAGCTCAAGTGATCCACCTCGGCCTCCCAAAGTGGTAGGATTATAGGCATGAGCAACTGCACCCGACCACTTTATCCTTAATATTCAAACACCCTAGTAGCATTTTCTGAAGTATGTTTAAGGAACACTGAATGCTCCTGGGTATTGCATTAAAAAAGCATTCAGGAGCCAAATAACTTCTAGAAAGCACTGCTGCTCTAAGACACATTCCTTTTAATGTCTGTTGCAAGACAAGCATACCTTCTCTCCCATTAGTCTTGATCATTATTCTAGATTCAAGCCAATGCAACAGGCTAGGAAAAAGAGGCAGAACATAACTCTCAGATAGGAGGTTGCAAATTGAATATTTTGAGTGGATACAGTGATTGTCTTAGGTTTTCAAAGTAGAAAAGTCATTAGAATAAGACAGTATAGCAGCCTGTTGCAAAATAAGTAGGCAAACACCATTATTTTTCTATGTGTCAGTGGAAACCACTGGTGGATTTGATGGGAAGGAACACCTCTGACACCTGTTTACTTGGGGATCAACAAGCTAGTGACCTTATTTTCTGGTTAGAAACAAGAGTAACATCCAGACAGTTCAGGCAGCTGCCGGTGTGTCCTGGGCCCCCTGTGACCTGGACTCCTAGGAAATGGAGGGCAGTGATGTAAGTGGTGTAATGCAGGGTGTTCAGCATCTCTCAGCTGAGGACTCTTCCAGAATGTTTTGAAAACACTTGTGCACCATTAAGTCGTTATCACAGAGCCTGGAAGTCCATTATTTCAAGCTCAACTCATCCTGGATGATGGATGCAACTTGAGGAGGGATGAACGATTCGTGTATTCTCCGGGGGCAGGCCTCTCAGAAATTCCCTGTAGCTTTGTGGTCCCTGCCCCTGGTATCCCCCAGGCTACCGCGTTAAGCAGGAGCAAGGGCAGCATCTGGACAAGACCCCAGTGAACAGAGTCTGGTGGTTGGAAGTAAATCTTTCACTCCTGCTGGAAACCAGAGCACAGACATTGCTTTATCACTGCCGTCATTCATGCAAGCTTCATCACATTTCCTCAGTCATTATCCTGATCTTTCTCAAAGGCAATTCTTGTCTCTTTTTCAATCAACAGAGAACCCTAGAGATAATTCAGTCTTTGAGGGATTGCTGAGTCATTCAGCTGACTGGGGCTACCATGATGAAGCTGAAGTTCCAATGTCATGAACCAGGCTGTTCTCAGAGGCCATGGAAGGGGCAGATGGATATGTGTCTGCCAGATATCCCTCAGGCTGAACCCATCGTGCTGGCCTTACTTCCTAAGTCATCCTCCCTCCTCCCTAGTTCTTTTTCTTTTCTCTCCACAGTGTGGTTTTGCTACTTTTAATCTTCTGCCTTATTTTAACCACAGTGGTTTGCATGACCACTAGAGGGGTCAGTGCAGTTCTTCTAGGACTAAAGCCCTCTGGCTTTGTGACAGCTTTTCCCCCTGAAGCTTGGTGGTCTGATCTGCTAGTTGGCCCTCTTCTAAATGGTGGGGGTTGTAGTCAGCGTGCTTGCCAGACTGGATTGTAGACAGTAGTAGAGCAAGAGTGACAGATTATTAGGTTAGGTGTTCCCAAGCTTACCCAAGGATATGCATCAATCCCTACAGAGCCCTTAGCAGTTATATTCAACTCACTGAAGGGTCTGCTTGTTTTTCAGATCTTCCATCGGATTATTTAGGAATATGAGGGTCACAGAATTAAAAGGTAGACCCTAATGTGCTTTTAAAGAATGGATTTTAAACTTGTTTGGACCATACATTTTATTTATTTATTTTTTTGAGATGAAAAGTCTTGCTCTGTCACCCAGGCTGGAGTGCAGTGGCGTGATCTTGGCTCACTACAACCTCCGCCTCCCAGGTTTAAGTGGTTCTCCTGCCTCAGCCTCCTGAGTAGCTGGGATTACAGGCGTGTGCCACCATGCCCAGCTAATTTTTGTGTTTTTGGTAGAGACGAGGTTTCACCATGTTGGTCAGGCTGGTCTCAAACTCCCGACTTCAAGTGATCCACCTGCCTTGGCCTCCCAAAGTGCTGGAATTACAGGCATGAGCTACTGTGCCTGGCCGGGACCATATATTTTCTTTGCATTCTGCTATTCCGAAAGAAATATTAAATATTGGCATTTTAAACATAAAATAGTAGAATTGAAATTTTAAAAACTCCTGTTATACCTGTAGCATTAACTTAAATGAACTATCAGTGGTGTACATTGTCCTTTGATATGACTGAGTCTGCTTTTTGTACCCAGGTATCAGTTATACCTAACTTCTTCCTTCTCTAACAATTCAAGGCTCACAATTTTCTAGGATTCAAAGAACATTGTTTTTTGAGTGCTTTAGAATCAATTACTCATTGATGCTTTCTCTTATCAAAAAAAAAAAAAATTAACATTTGGGTGGTCGAGGTGGGCAGATTGCTTGAGCCAAGGAGTTTGAGACCAACTTGGGCAACATGGCAAGACCTCCTCTCTACAAAAAAATACAAAAATTAGCTGGACATGGTGACACATGCCTGTAGTCCCAGCTACTTGGGAGACTGAGACAGGAGGATCAAGGGAGCCTGGAAGGTCGAGGCTGCAGTAAGCTGTGATGACACCACTGCACTCCAGCCTGGACTACAGAGCAAGACTCTGTCTCAAAAAAAAAAAAACAAAAACACAATTAACAAAACACTGAAAAGGCTGTGCATAACATTGCACCAGACATTAGCAAGAATCTGAATATAAATTAGACATATTCCTTATGGAACTCACAAACTCATAGATTCCAGTTAAGTAATAAAATATAAAGATCACATATTATATTTTAAATATTATTTGAGTAGGTAAGTAATGCATTATACTTGGTACCAAAGTGAAAAACAGCTATAGGCAAACATAAGACTTCTTGCCACCCCTGTCTTCAGTATCTTAGTTTTCCTTCCCAGAGACAGCGATGGTTGCTAGTTTTGTGTGCCTTCTTTCAGGGAGATTCTCTGTATATATTAATATATATTACCTAAAATTTTTTTTTTTGAGATGGAGTCTATTCTGTTGCCCAGGTTGGAGTGCAGTGGTGTGATCTTGGCTCACTGCAGCCTCTGTCTCCCAGTAGCTGGGATTCAAGCAATTATCCTGCCTCAGTTTCCCAAGTAGCTGGGATTACAGGTACTTGTAAAATTAACCATGCCTGGCTAATTTTTTGTATTTTTAGTAGAAACAGGGTTTCGCCATGTTGGCCAGGCTGGTCTTGAGCTCCTGACCTCAGGTGATCAACCCACCACCTCAGCCTCCCAAAGTGGTGGGATTACAGGTGTGAGCCACCATGCCCAGCCACTTTTTAAATTTTAAATTAAAAATTTTTTTTGAGGCAGAATCTTGCTCTGTTGCCCAGGGTAGAGTGTGGTGGCATGATCTCACTACAACCTCTGCTTCCTGGGTTCAAGCAATTCTTGTGCCTTAGCCTCCCAAGTAGCTGGGAGTATAGGAATGTGCCCCTACACCTGGCTAATTTTTGTATATTTTAGTAGAGCCAGGGTTTTACCATGTTGGCTAGACTGGTCTCCAACTCCAAGTGATCTACCTGCCTCAGCCTCCCAAAGTGTTGGGATTATAGGCATGAACCAACGTGCCCAGCCTAAAACTTTAATTTAATTAATTTTTTTTTTTTTTTTTTAAGAGAAAGGGTTTGCTCTGTCACCCAGGCTAGAGAGCAGTGGTGTGATGATAGCTCACTGTAGCCTTGAGCTCCTGGGCTCAGGCAATCCTCCTGCCTTAGCCTCTTGAGTAACTGGGACTACAGGCATGTGCTGCTGCACCTGGCTAATTTTTTTACTTTTGTAGAGATGGGGTCTTGCTATGTTGCCCAGGCTGGTCTCAAATTCCTGGCTTCAAGCATTCCTCTCACCTTGGCCTCCTAGAGCGTTGGGATTATAGGCATGATCAACCTTGCCTGGCCTGTATTACTTAAAAACAAAACTAAACACAAATGTCTGCCTATTGTTGTGCATCTGCTTTTTTGACTTCACAATACATAAATCCTGCAGATAGTTCTCTGTAGGCTCATGTAGAGTTGCCCAAGTTCTTGTAATGGTGGGCTTAGTATTGTGCTTATGAATGGACCATCATGTATTAAACCAGGTCCCTGTTGATAGAGTTTTAGATTGTAATAGCAGAAAATGGGAAGCAAACAGTGCTGTAGTGGGCATCTTGGTAAGTAGGTTTTCATGCAAATATACTCTCATGTCTGTGTAATAAATTTCCAGAAGTAGAATTGCTGGGTCAAGGAGTGTTTTTCTTTTATTTTTGTTAGCAATTGCTAAATTACTCTCCATAAAGGTAGTACCAATTTACACTCCCACTTACAATGTGTGAGTGCGAGGCAGTGGTTTTTAACCTCAAAACCCCAGGCAAGGAAGAGCTTTTAAGTAAAATAAAAATCTAGATAAAACTCCTATGTGAGAGCCTTTTCTACCGCAAAGAGCAGGCTGTAGGGTAGTTCCTGGCATAGACAGTTAAGACTGTTCATTCTCTTTAGCTGTCAACTTGCATGTGACTAATGGTCTCTTGGGTTTTTGGATTCCTATAGTCAGGTTGTGGTCTGGAATTTTGTTCCTGGTAAAAGGAGGGGGCAGCAGCTACCTTGCCCCTCCTCTGTCAACTTGTTCATCACTGAGTAGCTAAGGAACACCAGAAGCTCACCTTTAGGGTGCTTATGTCTTGGGGGGAGCTCAGATGTGACCAGGGGGCCTATCAGCAGGCCTGTGACTTCGATTTCCCAGATATGTAAATTGATATCATTTCTTTCTTTGTTTTTTTTTTCTGGAGATGGTCTGGCTCTGTTGCCCAGGCCGGAGCACAGTCGCATAATCTCGGCTCACTGCAACCTCTGCCTCCTGGGTTCAGGTGATTTTCCTGCCTCAGCCTCCTAAGTAGCTGGGATTATAGGCATCTGCTGCCTACCACGCCCATCTAATTTTTGTATTTTTAGTAGAAATGGAGTTTCACCATGTTGGCCAGGCTGGTCTCAAACTCCTGACCTCAGGTGATCCACCTGCCTCGGCCTCCCAGAGTGCGGGGATTACAGGTGTGAGCCACAGTGCCTGGCCTCAGTTGACATCATTTCTAAAGAGGTTCCCACGAGGGCTGGAAGGAGGAGGAATGGAGAGTTAGTGTTTGATAGGTACAGAGTTCAGTTTGGGAAGGTGAAGTTCTGGAGGTACATGGCAGTGATAATTGTGAATGCCCTTCAAACCATTGAACTGCACACTTAAAAATGGTTGAAATGTTAGCTGGGCATGGTGGCACACACCTGTAGTCCCAATTATAACACTTGTGAGTCTGAGGTAGGAGGATCACTTGAGCCTGGGAGTCAGAGGTTGCAGTGAGCCAAGATTATGCCACTACACTCCAGCCTGGGTGACAGAGCAAAATCCTGTCTAAAAAACAAACAAACAGAAGGTTGACATGGGGGCATGGTGGCCCAAGCCTGTAATCTCAGTGACTCAGGAGGCAGAGGTGGGAGGATTGCTTGAGGCCAGGAGTTAATAGACCACCCTGGACAACATAGACCTTATCCCTACTAAAAAAAAATTTTTTTAAAGTCAGGTGTGAGGCCAGGCACGGTGGCTCATACCTGTAATGCTGACACTTTGGGAGGCCGAGATGGGCAGAATGCCTCCAACTCAGGAGTT
>PVKP010018318.1:0-44456 GCA_004027715.1 Plecturocebus donacophilus | reverse complement strand
TTTGCATTAGGTTAGAACATGTTCTTTTAGCTCACAGAAGTTTCTTATTATCCACCTTCTGAAGCCTGATTCTGTGAGTTCATCACACTCATCCTCCGTCAGGCCTTGTTCTCTTGCTGATGAGGAGGTGCGATCCCCTGTAGGAGGAGAGGCATTCTGATTTCGGGTGTTCTCAGCCTTTTTGCACTGGTTTCTTCCCGTTTTTGTGGATTTATCCACCTGTCGTCTTTGTAATTGCCGACTTTCAGATTGGGTCTCTGGGTGGACGTCCGGCTTGTTGGTGATGAAGTTTTTTTTGTTTCTTAGTTTTCCTTTGGCGGACGCCCCTTCCCCCCAGAGCTGGGCCTTCCTGGGTTCAGCTGTGCTTGCTGTGAAACTCTCAGTCCTCAGCGCTTCCAATTGCTGTTCTCCTTGTGGGGATGGGACCAGCGGAGCCCGACTAAAGGGCACCCAGTCCCGTATACTCCGCACCGAGAAGTGCTGCGCTGGGGCGCCGGCAAAACAGCCGCGCCGGCCAAAAGAGTCGCGCTGGTGACCGTGTGGCTCCTTCGCCAGGAATCTCCCAGTTTGTGGGCATCAAAAATTCGTCTGCAGTTGCGGCATCCACTCACTCTCTGCACTTTCCCTGGGAGCTACAATCCTGAGCTGCTGCTACGTGGCCATCTTGGATCTCTCTCCTTGTTTATGTTTTCTATAATAATAAACGAAAATGATTTGCCAAACCATGATTTAATAGAATGACCAAATAAGCGGTATACTATGTAAGGGAAAGATGTAAATGTATAGACAGTAAGAAAAAATTAACCACAGCATTTTGGGAGGCTAAGGTGGAAGGATCATTTGAGGCCAGGAGTTTCAGACTTAACCTGGGCAGCATAGCGAGACAGCTTTACAAAAGAATTTAAAAATTAACTGGGCATGGTGATATACACCTCTAGACTCAGCTCCTCAGGAGGCTGAGGTGGTAGGATTGCTTAAGCCCAGGAGGTCAAGGCTGCAGTGAGTCAAGATTGCACCACTGTACTCTAGCCTGGGTGACAGAGCACGTCTCTGTCTCACAAATAAAAAATTTAAAGTACGAAACTAGATAAATATGGGATAACCTGGGTTGAAAAATTTTACTTGTCAATTAATTTTTGCTTTCTGTTAACGCAGAAAGAGGTTCAAGCTTCAGCCCATAAGGGGAATGCAAATTAGAACTATGATCATTAGGCCGGGCACAGTGGCTCACGCCTGTAATCCCAGCACTTTGGGAGGCCGAGGTGGGTGGGTTATGAGGTCAGGAGTTTGAGACCAGCCTGGCCAAGATGGTGATACCCAGCTTCTACTAAAAATACAAAAATTAGCAGGGTATGGTGGTGGGTGCCTGTAATCCCAGCTACTTGGGAGGCCGAGGCAGAGAATTGCTTGAACCTGAGAGATTGAGGTTGCAGTGAGCCGAGATCACTCCACTGCGCTCCAGCCTGGGAGACAGTGCAAGACTCCATGTCAGAAAAAAAAAAAAAAAGAAAAAATCAGACTCTAACACTGGATGGATCCCAGGTGAAGAATTTATTCCTCAGAAGTGGTGTAAAAAGGCATCAGAAGTGAACTTTTATAGGGAAGAACAAAAATTCATTGAGCCAAGGGCAAGACAATAATAGAGCCAAACAGTTTTGTGGGGAAGTGACCAGAGGTAGCCTCAAATAAGGAGCTTTGTATGATGACAGCAAGCTATGATACCCTGGAGACCATTCCCACAGGATGGTCTAATATGCCATGCCCCAAAAGGGTAGCAAAAATCCTAGTGGGGCCAGGTGTGATAGCTCACACTTGTAATCCCAGCACTTTGGGAGGCTGAGGCAGAAGGATCACTTAAGGCCAGGAGTTCAGGACTAACCTGGGCAACATAGCAAGATCCCATCTCTATTTTAAAAAATAATAATAAAATAAACTTCCTAGAGGTAATGAGAGCTCTGAAACAGGTATGCAAATATGAAGAATGAGGGGGTGAAGAATTGAAGAATAAGGAAAAGAAAATATATTTACTCTTCATTAAGTGGAAGTATATCATTATAAAGATCTTCATCCTTGTCTTCACATTGAATAGTCTGAGGAGGAAGGAGAAAGGCTGGTCTTGCTTTCTTGGGTGGTGGAGGTAGAAGTAAATCCACGTAAGAGTAGATCTGCTCAGTTCCAGCCTGTGTTGTTTAAGGGTCAAGTTTAGATGTTTTGCCATGTATTTATTTATAAAATAGAATTTTAGAAAGTGTAGTAACACTACCGTTATTAACAAATGTGAAAATTAACAATTTTTAAATATCATTAAATATTCATTTAGTGTTCAAATTTTCCTCATCTCCTAAATGATTTTTATATCTTATTTGAATTAGTATTCAAACAAGGTGCAGACATTACCTTTGGTTGATACGACTTTCTCTTCAGAAAAAGATAAAGTTTTCTGTTTCACTATCTCTTCCCTCTCTTTTCCTCACAAGTACCTCCCTTCTACTAAAACAGTTGTCTCATAGGATTGCCCATGTTTTATTAGATTTTGCTTATATGCCTCCAGTTTATCATTTAGCATGGTCTTCTAAATTTCTTGTAAACTGGTGGTAGAAGCTTAGTCTGATTAGGTTCCTTTTTTTTTTTTTTGGCAACAATAATACATCATAGGTAATGTTTTCTTCTTCTATCTCGAGGTATATAATAATAAAACTTATTCTGTTGTTTATATGTGTAATGGGCAGACATTGATGTTCAGTGCTTAGAGTCATTTCATTACAACTTTACAAAGTCACAATATTCTAGTTTTTTTTGGAGATGTAGTCTTGCTGTGTTTCCAGGCTGGAGTGCAGTGGCTCAGTCTCGGCTCACTGCAACCTCCTCCTCCTGGGTTCGAGCAAATTCTCCTGCCTCAGCTACCTGAATAGCTGGGATTACAGGCATCCGCCACCACACCCAGCTAATTTTTATGTTTTTAGTAGAGACAGTGTTTCACCATCGTGGCCCACCAGGTCTCAAACTCTTGACCTGGTGATCTGTCTGCCTCAACCTGCCAAAGTGCTGGGATTACAGGTGGGAGCCACTGCGTCTGACCTATTTTCACCTTTAAAAAAAACAACAGAGATAGATATCTTGCTGTGTTGCCCAGACTGGTTGCAAACTCCTGAGCTCAAGTGATCCTCCCTCCTTGGCCTCCCAAAGTGCCAGCATTACAGGTTTGAGCCACTGTGCCTGGCCAATCCTATATTTAAAGCTGCTGTAAATTCTATTGTAATTTACCTGTTTTTCTGCTTTATTGGACCTTTTGCTTAATTTTTTAATTGCACTTCCCTTAGGAAACATTTTAATCTTATCTTACCACAGCAATGAAAAAGTAATAATATGTATTAGTCACCAGTCATAATGAGCATTCATTTTTTTTTTTTTTGAGACAAGAGTCTCGCTTTGTCACCCAGACTGGAGTGCAGTATGGTGACCTCAGCTCACTGCAACCTCCGCCTCCCGGGTTTAAGCAATTCTCTGCGTCAGCCTCCTGAGTAGCTGGGATTACAGGCATCCTCCATCACGCTGGACTAATTTTTGTATTTTTAGTAGAGATGGGGTTTCACCATGTTGGCAAAGCTATTCCTGAACTCCTGACCACGTGATACACCTGCCTTGGCCTCCCAAAGTGCTGGAATTATAGGCATGAGCCACCATGTCCTGCCGATGAGTAGTTTGCTTTATAAAGCTACACGTTCTTCTAGCCAGTGGGGGTGTAAAGGAAAAGTTTTAAAAACCCGGCCATAGTATCTAATTAGATGTCTAATAAGATAGTTCTATGATGAGGCTGTTCAGCATTGTACACAGGATGTATCAAGAACATCAAAGGCTGTGTGTGGTGGCTCACACCTGTAATCCCAGCACTTTAGGAGGCCAAGGTGGGCAGATCACGAGTTCAGGAGTTTGAGACCAGCCTGGCCCACATGGTGAATCCCTATCTCTAAGATACAAAAAATTAGCTGGGCATGGTGGCACACACCTGTAATCCCAGCTGCGAGGCTGGCAGGAGAATCACTTGAACCTGGGAGGCAGAAGTTGCAGTGAGCTGAGATTGCGCCGTTGACCTGGGACACAGGGTAAGACTCATCTCAAAAAAAAAAAAACCATGAAAGATGACTGAGTGTGGTGGCTCATGCCTGTAATCCCAACACTTTGGGAGGCTGAGGCGGGCAGACCATCTGAGGTCAGGAGTTTGAGACCAGCCTGGCCAATGTGGAGAAACCCTGTATCTACTAACAATACAAAATAGATTAGCCGGATGTTGTGGAGCACGCCTGTAATGCCAGCTGCTTGGGAGGCTGAGGCAGAAGAATTACTTGAACCCAGGAAGCAGAGGTTGTGGTGAATCGAGATCGCACCACTGCAGTCCAGCCTGGGTGACAGAGTAAGACTTCATCTAAAAAAAAAAAAACAACAAAAAACAAAATGAGATAAGATAGGCTTAAGCTTTATAGAGCAGTGACTTGGAGACTGCTTCTGGAAGTGATAGTGTCAGGCCCATTGAGTGGGTAGTAACATTCTGGAAAGGCTGTAGAATTTAAAAAGAAAGATTGGAAGTATGGGGAACATCTCCAGGATAAAACAGCATGACATGTGAGTTAAGAGTATGAGCTCTCACCTCATACTGCCTAATGCTAGGTAATTCATGGTAATCATTAAGAAAATTATAACTATGGGCCAGGGGTGTTGGCTCACTCCTTTAATGTCAGCATTTTGGGAGGCTGAGGTGGGAGGATTGCTTGAGCCCAGGTGTTTGAGACCAGCCTGGACCAATGGAGTGAGACCTTTGGCTTTACAAAAATAAAAAACAATTACCTGGGCGTGGCCGGTGCCTGTGGACTCAGCTATTCAAGGCTGAGGTTGGAGTATCCCTGAGCCCAGGGGTTCAAGGTTACAGGGAGCTATTACTGCACCACTGCATTGCAGCCTGGGTGACACAGTGAGACCCTTCTTCAGAAAACAAAAATTATAACTATAGCTAGCATTTGTTGATTACTTAACTTGTATTAAACTTAAGCACTGTTCTAATACATACCTCATTTAACCTTCACAAAACCCCACAGTAGGCCATAATATTTATGAAGCAGTTGATCCTTGGGTTAACAAATTGCTCAAGACTAAGGTAGTTTTCCATAGTCCTTACTCTCAGTCTACTCCTCTACTGGATGTTAGTATGAAAAGAACTAAAATGGAGCAAAAACAAAAGTAGGTATTGAATTAAAAAGTAAGGAGAAACAGGCATTAGACTATGTAAAGATTTAACCACATGGAAGTGACTAGGAATAGGCCAAGATAATATAAGAATGTTATGTTTGGGTATTTGGGTTTGGGATACCCCCAGCTACACATGATTTCAGATTAAAGGATGATCTCTGCTCTTGACTATTACTGTGGCCAGTTAAAAATTTTATTTGGAGAAATCTTGTCTGTTTAAATCACATGTCTTACAGCTATATCAGAATTAAATACCAAAGATGCTTTCCTTTGTCTAAGAGAACACAGATACTGTTGAATTTGAACAAATGGTTTTTAAACACGTAGACAAACTTTCCTTATACTTGAAGTAAAGTATGGTAGCTCTCTGCCTTTGGATCTGTGGAATCCTTTTCCATAAGATGTAAGATGTCTCAGATTTAAGGAAAATTAGATAGATACGTTATGGAATTGATCCTTCATTTTGACTGAGGTGGATCTTAATACCTCTTTTATAAAGGTGTTAATACTGTGTATTGTTTTTTTATTTTTTATTTTGAGATGGAATCTCACTCTGTCACCAGGCTGGAGTGCAGTGGTGCAATCTCAGCCTCAGGCTCATGAGTAGCTGGGACTACAGGCAAGCAACACTGTTAATTTTTATATTTTTAGTAGAGATGGGGTTTCACCAAGTTGGCCAGGATGGTCTCCATCTCTTGACCTTGTGATCTGCTCACCTCACCCTCCTAGAGTGCTGGCATTACAGGCGTGAGCGACCTCACTCTGCCTTGTTTTTGTTTTTTATGAGATGGAGTCTCTGTCGCCCAGACTGGAGTGCAGTGACGCTATTGCAGCTCACTGCGGTCTCCGCCTCCTGGGTTCAATCAGTTCTCCTGCCTCAGCCTCCTGAGTAGCTGAGACTACAGGCGTGTGCCACCACGCCCAACTAATTTTTTGAATTTTTAGTAGAGGCGGGGTTTCCTCTTCTTAGCCAGGATGGTCTCAATCTCCTGACCTCTTGATCCGCCCACCTCAGCCTCCCAAAGTGCTGGGATTACAGGCATGAGCCACTGTGCCCAGCCTGATGCGGTGTATTCTTAAATTACTGAGAGAATATCTCACACATTTTGTAGAGTGTTATTTTAATTTCCAAATCTTTCTAACTTACTTGCATCAAATTCTAAAACCATGTTTTTCATTTCTGTTTAAGATGGGAGACAAATTAACCTAGGAATTTTCTTTCTTTTTTTTTAGGCGGAGGTTTGACCTACAGAACCCATCCCGAATGGATCGTAATGTGGAAATGTTTATGAACATTGAAAAAACATTGGTGCAGGTAACTTGGAAACTTGGGTTATCTAAAAAGTTTTCGTTTAATAGAATTTCAGTTTTAAGATTGACTTTATTGGATTGCCAAAAGAACAAAGGAAGAAAATACTGAAAAGTATTGTTTTATTATTTTTATGGGTGTTTGGGGATTAGAGCTATAATTAATTTTGTCTTTTTAAGACTATTAAAATTTATGGTGAAATAATTTATAATTTTCTTCATTAATTTTACCTAATATATTGTTTGAATTGCCTTTATTTTATTATAATATTTTTATTTTTTTTGAGACAGGCTCTCTTGTCACCCAGGCCGAAGTGCAATGCTTTGATCATGGCTGTGCTCACTGCAGCTTTGAACTCTGGGGCTCATGTGATCCTCTCACCTCAACCTCCCCTGTAGCTGGGAACTACAGGCACACGCCATCACACCTGGCTAATTTTTTGTATATTTTTAAATTTTTTTAACAAAAGCAATTTTCACTTCAATCCTTTTACAACCCCCAGAAGCTTCTTCACTCAGCCTTATGTGGCTGTCTCTAATTCTTATAAATTGCTTGACGCATGAGGCCCTTCCTAATGGGCCTGATACCTTTTATGACTGATGAGTCCGGTTGGACATATTTACACAGACAGACACACATCCATTTGCTCTCCTTCCAGTTCAAAACCATAAGCAAAAAGCTTCCGAAGTTAGTTACTTAGAGAGCTACCTTCAAAAGTGCCGATCTGGCACCTGTGGGTGATCAGGCCACACTTCCACCCAAAATGGGGTAGGCTACTTTCCTGGGTTCAATCTTACCAAACTCAGTGGTCCGGACTTCCCCAAATACTCGTTCCTCCTCGGTGTTCAGCCACTGGGTGGATGCACACTGCAGGGCCTCCCTGCTCCTCTCTGGCGAGGCTTTTCCACCAGGCACATACCTGTCCGGGAGTGCTCTCAGGATGTGTCACCCTAGCGAGCAGTAGTCCCCCTGCAGGGATGCTCCACAGGGTTAGGCAAACCACATTATTATTTCCCTAACTGTATTATAACCTTGAAAAGAGAATGCTTAAATTTCTTATTTATTTTTCCTACTGTGTTTATTGTTTGATAATTTATGTTGATCACTCAATTAACCTTCCTGGGGAGAGGTAGCTGGCAAAAATTCAGTCAGATATTATTGTTAATTCAATATGTGAAAGTCGTTTGTCTCACAGATTCTTAACTAGGGAAGAAATTGGATATGTTTTGTTTTTTTCATGGTTTGGGGAGTTAGCATACATGTTCTGTCATTGCTATTTTTTTATTCTTGGAATGGAGTTTCTTGTCGCCAAAGCTGGAGTACAATGGCACAATCTCAGCTCACTGCAACATCCCCCTCCTGGGGTCAAGCGATTCTCCAGCCTTGCCTCCTGAGTAGTGGGGATTACAGGCGCCCGCCATCACTCCTGGCTAATTTTGTATTTTTAGTAGAGAGGGGGGGTCTCACCAAGATGGTCTCTAACTCCTGACTTCAAGTGCCCACTCGCCTCAGCCTCCTAAAGTGCTGAGATTACAGGTATGAGCCACCACGCCTGGCATGTTATTACTGTTTTTAAGATGAACTATAATCCCTTTCCATAGTTAAAAACACTACATTAGACTGTTGAAGTAAATTTGGGTAAAATTGGGGAGGAGGATTAATCTGGCAATATGAAATGTTATCTTGATACAAAAGTTGTTGAATTTCTTTAGGTCATGTTTCTCAACATTTTTTGTGGCAGGTGTGACTCAATGCAGAAAAGGTTATCTGGGGATGGTTTGTGTAATGTGTAAATAATGTGATACTATTTCAAACCAAGAGAATTTGAAAGTCTGTTCTTTTTGTCCTCAGAACAATTGTTTGACCAGACCCAACATCTACCTCATTCCAGACATTGATCTGAAGTTGGCTAACAAATTGAAAGATATTATCAAACGACATCAGGTAATAGACATGATCACTTCAGATAATTAATAATGGACATGATCACTTCATTTTGTAGTTATGCGTGGCACTGTGGCTCATGCCTATAATCCCAGCTCTTAGGAAGGCAGAGGCGGAAGGATAGCTTGAGACCAGGAGTTCGAGACCTGCCTGGGCAATATAGCAAGACCCCGTTCGCCACAAAAAGGCAAAAAAAAAAAAAAAAAAAAAAAAAAAAAGCATTTTGTAGTTGTAAGCCTCTAATAATAAATGTCAACCATAGTAATGTTTTGGATTTCTTGATATATTTGCATCAAAAGAGTTTTTTCTTGAGTTTTTTTTTTTCCCTTTTTTAAAGACGAGGTCTCATTTTGTTGCCCAGGCTGGAGTGCAGTGGCACTAGCCTAACATACTAGCTCACTGTAGCTTTGGACTCCTGGGCTCAAGAGATCCTCCATGTTTTTTTTTTTTTTTTCAGACAGAGAGTCTCGCTCTGTCACCCAGGCTAGGGTTCAGTGGTTCGATCCCCGTTCATTGCAACCTCTGCCTCCCAGGTGCAAGCAATTCTTGTGCTTCAGCCTCTGGACTTGCTGGGAGTACATGTGTGTGCCACCACGCCTGGCTAATTTTTGTATTTTTCGTAGAGATGGGGTTTTGCCATGTTGGTGAGCCTGGTCTGGAACTCCTGATCTCAAGTGATCTGCCCACCTCAGCCTCTCAAAGTGCTGGGATTACTGGCATAAACCACTGTGCCCGGCCATGATGGTTTCTCCCTATGTTCCCAGGCTTGCCTTGAACTCCTGGCCTCGAGTCATCCTCCAGCCTTGGCCTCCCAAAGTGCTAGGATTATAGACACGAGCCATCACACCTGGCCTCTTTTTAAGTTCTTAAAGTACCAGTGTTATTTTCTTTTCACTCACCTTTAGCTTTTAGCCTAGAGTAGTAGCATTTAATAGTAAGTCATTGGTACAGAGTCATTAGTCTTATTTTGAAGTGTGCTTATATAGACCTAAGGAGACCAGTGTATTCTGTATCACAGAACTCTACATCACAGAGATTATTAAAGTCAAACAGAGTTGGTTACGTAATTGTTGGTAGAAAGAAGTGAAATATTACTTTCAAGTAATCCTGTCTCCCCTAATCCCCCATTTTATATATTCTGTTGACATATGTGATTTTTAAAAAAGAATTGAAATCCCCTCCTTCCCTAAGCTTACTTTGTGGCGTTTTTTGTTTTTTATAGATGGAGTCTTACACTGTTGTCTGAGGTAGAATGCAGTGGCTCACTGCAACCTCTGGCTCACTGCAACCTCCACCTCACAGGTTCAAGCAGTTCTCCTGCCTCAGCCCCCCGAGTAGCTAGGATTACAGGCACCCACCACCACACTTGACTAATTTTTGTTTTGTATTTTTAGTAGAGACGAGGTTTCAGTATGTTGGCCAGGCTGATCTTGAATGCCTGACCTCGTGATCCATCTGCCTGGGCCTCCCAAAGTGCTGGGATTACAGATGTGAGCCACCTCGCCCGGCCGCTTACTTTGTCTTGATACACATGTACTAGTACTGTCTTTTGACATTTTTTTGTTTTTTTGAGACAGAGTTTTGCCCTGTCATCCAGGCTGGAGTACAGTGGTGCAATCTTGGCTCACTGCAACCTCCGCCTCCCGGGTTTAAATGATTCTCCTGCCTCAGCCTCCCTAGTAGCTGGGATTACAGGCGTCCGCCACCATGCCCAGCTAATTTTTGTATTTTTAGTAGAGACGGGGTTTCACCATGTTGGCCAGGCTGGTCTCGAACTCCTAACCTCATGATCCGCCTGCCTTGGCCTCCTAAAGTGCTGGGATTACAGGCATGAGCCATCTCGCCCGGCCGTCTTCTCATTTTAGGCTGAGACTTTGAGTATTTACTGCATGTAAGTTTGTGATTACACGTGGGTGAACTGTAATTAAGCCCATCACATGGTAAGCTAGCTGAGAAGACTTATGTAGAAGATAATTTTCTGAAACATTCTTTGTGTGACAGAGTTTTATGGATCCTTAGAGTTGGTTGAGAAGCCTCATGAAGTATCTTTTTCCTTCTGCAAAAGAGATTACCAATTGAATTATGGTTTAGCATTTAGTAAAATATCTTGCATGTTTGGAAAGTTAGTTTCTAATACTGCTTACAATTATAGGTTGAGTACATTCTTTATTTTATCAGGTTGGGCAATCTGAAGTTCAGTTCCCCTTTTTACTAGTATTAAGACTTTAAACAGATCCCTTAACCCTCTCTCTTCTGTAGTATCTTTTTAGTGGATTGACTGTCAAATGCATTTTAAATTACGTGTGGAATGTTACCAGGGCAAAAATGGAACAAATTAACCTGCTATTTCTTGCCTTGAAGCTGAAGTTACTTACTCTTTTTGCTACCAGATCATGTTGGAAACATTTTATGAATTGTCCTACAGTTTATGCTGAATATTTAGCTGTCTTATTTTTAATGAAACCTGCCTTAGTGATTGTTTTCTAGGGATTCCCTCCAGAGGGATGCAAAGGTCTAATTGGCTTCATAGAATCTTAGGAAAGAGACCTTAAGAGGTAATAATAATAGTACCAGCATTGATTTCTGATAAACAGGCCTTTATGTAAGCATTTTAAATGAATTAACAGGCTGGGTGAGCTGGCTCACGCCTGTAGTTCCAGCACTTTGAGAGGCAAAGGCAGACAGATTGCTTTAGCCCAGGAGTTCAAAACCAGCCTGGTGAACAAGGCAAAACCTCTAAAATATAATAATTAATGAATCAATAGCTCACATTGATTGAGTGCCATCAGTGTTCCTAATTCCTTGACTCGCTGCATTTGTTAATTCAGTTGTAACAGAATTCTAATGATACAGGTATTATTGTTAACACTTTTTCTTTTTGTTGTTGTTTCTGAGACATACTCTCACTTTGTCACCGAGGCTGGAATGCAGTGGTGCGATCTTGGCTCACCGCAATATCCACCTTCCAAGTTCAAGCCATTCTTTTGCTTCAGCTTTCCGAGTAGCTGAGATTACAGGAATGCACCACCACATCTGGTTATTTTTGTATTTTTAGTAGATACGATGTTTCTCCATGTTGGTTAGGCTGGTCTCAAACTCCCGACCTCAGGTGATCCACCTGCCTTGGCCTCCCAAAGTGCTGGGATTACAGGGGTGAGCCACTGCCCCGGGCTGTCTATATTATTATTGAAATTGCTTTGGTTCAGCACAACACCACCCATAGAAGATAGTGATGTTAATTGATAAATGTATGTGTTCTGATTGGCCACTCCACCATCTCTCTCCCTCTCATCTAGCCTGCCTATTCCCTGAGACCCACCAGTATTAAAATTAGGCCAATTAATAACCCTACAATGGCCTCTTGGGTGGTTAAGTGAAAGAAGAGTTTCTCATCTCTCAGTTTAAATCAGAAGCTAGTAATGATTTAGTTTCATGAAGAAGGCATGACAAAAGCCAAGATAGGCTGAAAACGGGTTCTTAAGCCAAACAGCCAAGTTGTTAATGCAAAGGAAATGTTTTTTGAAGGAAATTAAAAGTGTGACTCTATTGAACATGCAAATGATGGGAAGCAAAACATGCTTATCACTGATAACTGGAAACTTTTAGTGATCTGGATAGGAGACCAAAGCAGCCCAACATTTCCTTAAGTTAAATTCGAATCCAAACTCTCTTAGATTCTGTGAAGGCTGAGAGAGGTGAGGAAGCTGTAGAAGGAACATTTGAAGCCGGCAGAGGTGGCTTAATGAAGTTTGAGGGAAGAAGCAGTTTTCAGAACATAAAAATGCAAAGTGAAGCAGCAAGTGCTAATGTAGAAGCTGTAGCAAGTTATCCAGAAGGTTTAGCAAAGATAATTGGTGAAGCTGGCTATACCAAACAACAGATTTTCAATGCAAATCAAGTAGCCTTCTATTAAAAGAAGATGCTATTTAGGACTTTCATAATAGAGAAGTCAACGCTTGGCTTCAAAGGTTCAGCCAGGCTATTCTGAGGCTTAATGTGGTTGGTGACTATAAGTTGAAGCCAGTGGTCATTTGCCATTCTGACAGTCCTAAGGTCCTTACAGATTATGCTAGATCTACTTTGTGCTCCATAAGAAAACAGCAAAGCCTAGATGACAGCACGTCTATTTACAGTATGGCTTACTGAATACTTTAAGCCCACTGTAGAGACTATTGCTCAGGATAAACAATTCCTTTTGAAATAGTACTGCTCATTGACAGTCATCTAGTCACCCAAAGCCTCTGTTGGAGATGTACAAGGAAATTAATGTTATTTCCATGCGTAGTAACACAACTTCCATTCCGAAGCCATGTTTAAGGGAATAAATCAACTTTCAAGTGTTATTATTTAAGAAATACATTTTGTAAAGATACAGCTGCTGTAGTTGGTGGTTCCTGTGATGGATCTGGGCAAAGTAAATTGAAAATCTTCTGGAGCAGATTCATCATTTTATATGCCACTAACTCGTGTGATTCATCAGAGGTTCAAATATCAATAGTAACATAAGTTTGGAAGATGCGGATTCTAACGCTCATGGTTGACTTTGAGGGATAAAGACTTCCTTCGAGGAAGTAACTGCAGACGTGGTTCAGATAACAAGAGAACTAGAATTTGAAGTGAAGCCTGAATGTGTGACCAAATTGTCACAATCTCATGATAAAACTTGAACAGAGGGAAGAGTTGTTTCTTATGGATGAACAAAGTGCTTTCTCTACATGGAATCTACTCCTGGTGCAGATGCTATCAACATTGTTGAAATGAGAATAAAAGATTTAAAATATTATATAAATTTAGTTAATAAAGCAGCAGGGTTTGAAAGAAATTCTATGTGTAAAATGCTTTTAGCATTGCATGCTACAGAAAAATCATTTGAGAAAGGAGTCAAATCAATGTGACAGGCGTAAGAAATTGCCACAGCCACCTTAACCCTCAGCAACCACCACTCTGATCAGCCATCTGCCAGCAACATCAAGGCAGTATCATCCACCAGCAAAAAGACTGGTTTGCTTAAGCTTCAGATGATTGTTAGCTTTTTTTTTTTTAAGATAAAGTTTCTCTCTTGTTGCCCAGGCTGGAGTGCAATGGCATGATTTTGGCTCACTGCAACCTCTGCTTCCTGGGGTTTAAGCAATTCTCCTGCCTCAGCCTCCTGAGTAGCTGGCATTACAGGCATATGCCACCACGCCCAACTACTTTTTTGTATTTTTAGTAGATACGGGCTTTCACCATGTTGGCCAGGCTGGTCTTGAACTTTTGACCTCAAGTGATCCACCTGCCTTGGCCGCCCAAAGTGCTGGGATTATAGGCGTGAGCCACCCAGGCCCAGCTGCAACTGTTAGCTTTTTGTTTTGTTTTCTCTTCAGCTTTCTTTTTTTAAATTTTAATTTTTAATTTTTTTTAGCAATAAATATTTTTAAATTAAGGTATATATGCTGTTTTCTAAGACTGTAAAGACAACTTTTTTTGTTTGTTTTGAGAGACAGGATCTCACTCTATTGCTCAGGCTAACGTACAGTGGCATAATCATTGTTTACTACAACCTCGAACTGCTGAGCTCAAATGATCCTCCCACCTCACCTCCTGAGTAGCTGGGACTATAGGCACAAAATGCCTGGCTAATTTCTTTTTTTATTTGAAACAAGTTCTCACTGTGTTACCCAGACTTCTCTTGAACTCCTAGGCTCAATAGATCCTTTTACCTCTTTTACCTCAGCCTTCCAAAGTGCTGGGATTACAGTTCTGAGCAGCTGCGCTTCGCCTAAACAACATTTTTTTTTTTTTTCTGAGACAGAGTCTCACTTTATCCCCAAGGCTAGAGTGCGGTGGTGCCATCTCGGCTCACTGCAACCTCTGCCTCCCGGGCTCAAGCAATTCTCCTGCCTCAGCCTTCCAAAAAGCTAGGATTACACTCACGTGCCACCACGCCCGGCTAATTTTTGTATTTTTAGTAGAGATGAGGTTTCACCATGTTGGCCAGGCTGGTCTCGAACTCCTGACCTCAAGTGATCTGCCCCCACCCCTTGGCCTCCCAAAGTGCTAGTATTACAGGTGTGAGTCACCACAGTTGGCCAAAATGTAACTTTTATATACATCAGGAAACTAAATCTGCGTGACTCATTTTATTGTAGTACTTTTATTATGATGCTGTCAAACTGAACTTGACAATATGTCTGTATTATGCTTTTGCACATAGTCCTAGCTCCTGGCTCAAGGCCAGGAACTACATTGATTTTCTTGAATTAATGATAATTTGTAATGATTTTGGAAGTCATTTTAAGAAGTTGTAGTTCCTGGCTGTGCACAGTGGCTTGCATCTGTAATCACAGCACTTTAGGAGGCTGAGGCCAGCAGATCACTTGAGGTAAGGAGTTCAAGACCAACCTGGCCAACAAGGTAAATCCCCATTCGCTGGGCGTGCACATGCCTATAATCCCAGCTACTCGGGTGGCTGAGGCAGAGAATTGTTTGAACTCGGGAGAGGGAGGTTGCAGTGAGCCAAGATCGCCCTGGCACATTCCAGCCTGGGTGATGGAGCAAGACTCCGTTTCAAAAAAAAAAAGAAAAAAATTGTAGTACCCATATTACTGATGTGGATACTCAGAGAGAGAGAGATCTATAGAGAACTAGTTAATAGATGCTTGAATTACTTTTTCTATATAGCAGTCTAAACCATGTAGACAATTTTTTGGTTTATTGTTGTTAATCACTATAGAAATAAAGTCTTTTTTAATAAGAAAGTCTTATAAGTAAAACCATGCTTTTATAATTCGTATGGAATTTGTATCTGGCATCTCATAGTTCATTTGCCATGTGCTTTATTTTTATGGTTTTTGTTCGTTCGCTTTCCAGGGAACATTTACTGATGAGAAGTCAAAAGCTTCCCACCACATTTATCCATATTCTTCCTCACAAGAGGATGGTAAGTTAGTTTTTGGTTATGAACGGGTAAGCTCATATATCATACCATATGTGGATTTTATGTCATATCCTCAAAGACTTAAACAGAATAACCAGCTTTTTATTTATTTTTATTTTTTATTTTTCTCCTTTTTGAGAATAGAGTCTCTGTTGCCCCAGCTGGAGTGTACTGACGTGATCTTGGGTCACTGCAACTTCTACCTCCTGGGTTCAAGTAATTCTCCTGACTCAGCCTCCAGAGTAGCTGGGATTACAAGCTCCCACCATCTCGCCCGACTAATGTTTTGTATTTTTGTAGAGATGGGGATTCATCGTGTTGACCAGGCTAGTCTCAAACACCTACTTCAGGTGATCCACTTGCCTCAGCCTCCCAAAGTGCTGGGATTACAGGCTTGAGCCACTGCACCCAGCCAGAATAACCAGCTTTTTGAAAGAGATTTTTCAGTATTAAATAAATCTTACAGATTAAATACATAGTTTTCTTTAATGAAGAATTATGCCCAACCCCCCTTTTTATTGACTTAACTGGGCTATAAGCAAACTAATTTCATGCAGCCTAACTTTCTACTTGTGGTAGACTCTTATTTCTTTGTTGGTAATCATCTGGATGTTAAGACTAAGCATGCCTTACATATTAATCTGATCAGTATCTGTGATGTCTCTTGTATTTTGAAAATTAAGAGACTTGTAAGTTAGAGACATATCTCTGGGAAAAGGGTGGCTTACAAGGCGCAATAGCAGGGTATTATTTTGGTGAATTTACAGTGAGTTAGTTTGTAATTTCAACTCCTCTTTTCTGAAAGTTTATTTCCTCAGTGGCCAGAGTTTATCAGACCTATAGAGACTGAGTTATGCTAACCAGTCTTTCAGAGAACTGCATTGGGAAACATAGTTAATTTAGAGTGAGAAATAGATTTTCTATGGGAATGCAGTAGTCAGATGTTCTGATAAGCACAACTTATTCCTGTGGGACATCTATATGAATAGTCAAATTATATCGGATTTGAATGGCTGATTACCCCTTACTGAGGGATAAAATACTGAGTATTTTGTCCTTACCACTTGCAGTTGTGTTAGAAGTCAGCAATGAAAATAGACAATCCCGTATACTTGCTAAATAATCCATCAGGGAAGATTTAAAGAACAATTAAAGAAGGATTAAAGAAGGTCAAATAAGAAATTACAATGTAAATAGAACATCTCTGGAAATGAATAATATTGAAATGAATAATACAATAAAACATTCACTTTTAAAAGTTTGTAGTAGAAGCTGTGCCTAGAGGAACATTTACATCTTTATATTAGGAAAGGAGAAAGGTTAGAAACCAGTGGTCCAAACATCTTTCTCAAGCAATTAGAAAATACCAAATTAGACCTTTTCTAACGAAAAAAGGAAATAATAAAAGAGCAAAAATTAATGAAGTAGAAAGTACACATTTTGAGATATTCATCAATGTCACATGGTTCTTATGAAAGACTAATAAGGGCCGGGCGTGGTGGCTCATACCTGTAATCCCAGCGCTTTGGGAGGCCGAGGCAGGCGGATCACCTGAGGCCAGGAGTTTGAGATCAGCTTGGCCAACATGGTGAAACCCCTTCTCTACTAAAAACACAAAAAATTAGCTGGGCATAGTGGTGGGCATCTGTAATCTCAGCTACTTGGGAGGCCGAGGCAGGAGAATTGCTTGAATTCAGGAGATGAAGGTTGTGATGAGCCAAGATCACACCACTGCACTCCAGTCTATATGAAAGAGTGAGATTCCATCTCCAAAATAATAATAATAAAGTACACAATTGAAGTTTTTTTAAAGATATTTACCGAGTTGTACAGCCATCACTATTAATTTCAAAATGTGTTTATTGCTTTAAAATAAACCCATATCTGTTAGCAGTCACTTTCCATTCTTTTCTCACCTTAGGTCTTGACAGCCAGCAGTCTGCTTTCTTACTATACGAATGTATCTGTTCAGGACATTTTGTAGAAATGAAAGCATATGACATACTGTCTCTTAGGTCTCATTATTTTCATTTAGCATAACTTTTCGAGGTGAATCTGTTTGGTATGGTATTCCCTTTTTTATTGTGGTAAAAACATAAAATTTATCGTCTTAATCATTTTTAAGTATACAGTATAGTACTATTAAGTATACACATCTTGTTGTGCAGTAGATCTTTTTTTTTTCGTTTGGAGGTGGAGTCTTCCTCTGTTCCTTAGGGTGGAGTGCAATGGTGTGATCATGGCTCTCTGCAGCCTTGACCTCCTGGGCTCACGTGATCCTCCCACTTCGGTCTCCCAAGTAGCTGGGAATAGCGGTTTAGAACACCATACGTCACTAATTCAAAAAATTTTTTTGTTGAGATATGGACTCACCATGATGCCAAGGCTGTTTTCAAACTCTTGGGCTCAAGCAATCCTCTTGCCTCACTTAGCCTCCCAGTGTGTTGGGATTACGGGTGTGAGCCACTGTGCACAGTCATGTGCAAGAGATCTTTAGAACTTTTTCATCTTGCAGAACTGTTTCTCTGTACCCATTGAACATCTTTCTCTTCTCCCTAGCACAAGGATGTCCAATCTTTTGACTTACCTGGGCCACATTGGAAGAAGAATTTTTCTTGGACCACACATAAAATACACTAATGCTAACAATAGTGGATGAACTTAAAACACACACAAAAAAACTCATAATGTTTTAAGAAAGCTTATGAATTTGTGTTGGGCCGCATTCAAAACCATCCTCGGCCCCACGTGGCCCATGGGTCGTGGGTTGGGCAAGTTTGCGCTACTTCTTTTGACTACCCTTCTGCTTTCTGTTTCTAAGAGTTTGACTACTCTAGATACCTAATATAAGTGGGATCATTTAGTATTTGCATTTTTGTCACTGGCCTGTTTTACTTAGTACAGTGTCCTTAAGGTTTATTCATGTTGTAGCATGTGCCTGTATTCAATTATATTTGTATACCATATTCTATTTATTCATCCATAGATGGGCATTTAGGTTGCTTTTGCATTTTGACTGTTGTGAATACTGCTGTAATGAACGTGGGTGTGCAAATAGCTCTTCAACATCCTAGTTTCAGTTCTTTTGGGTCAATATCCAGAAGTGGTATTGCTAGATCATATGGTAATACTGTTTTTAATTGGTTTTAGAAACCTTTCATAGCTGCTGTATCATCTTACATACTCATCAACAATGAACAATGGTTCTATTTCTCTGTATTTTTTTTTCTGTTTTGTTATAATGGTCATCTTAACAGATACAAGCTGATATCTCATTATGGTTTTAATTTTCATTTTCCTGATGATTAGTGACATTGAGTATCTTTTCATATGCTTATTGGTCATTTGTATATCATCTTTGGAGAAGTATCTACTCAAGTGCTTTTTTCGTTTTTATTTTTTGAGATGGAGTTTCATTCTTGTTGCCCAGGCTAAAGTGCAAAAGCGTGTTCTCAGCTCACTGCAGCCTCCACCTCCCCGGTTCAAGCAGTCCTCCTGCCTCAGCCACTCAAGTGGCTGGGATTACAGGTGCCTGCCAGCATGCCTGGCTAATTCTTGAATTTTTAGTAGAGACGAGGTTCCATCTTGTTGACCAGGCTCGTCTCTAACTCTTGACCTCAAGTGATCTGCCTGCCTTGGCCTCCCAGAGTGCTGGGATTACAGGAATGAGTCACTGCACCTGGCCCTATCTGTATTTTTAACAAACAAATACTCCGGTATTCCCAGCTTTTTGGGAAGCCAAGGAGGGCAGATCACCTGAGGTTGGGAGTTTGAGACCAGCCTGATCAACATGGAGATCAAGCTGGCTATAATTCTGGCTATCTGGGAGGCCGAGGCAAGAGAATCGCTTGAACTCAGCAGGTGGGGGTTGCGGTGAGCCGAAATTGCGCCATTGTACTCCATCTCAAAAAAAAAAAAAAAATCAAAATTTTTATCAAAGTCAGCTGTGGTTAGGAAAAATACTTTTTTTCCTTTTTCTCATATAAGTGCACAGTCTTTGACAATAGAATCAGTATTCTGAAAGGCAGCTTTTACTAGTTAAAACACCAAGACACTCTTAACAGGACAGGACAGGTTAGTATATGTAATGGGGATTTACAGAGATCCTCTGGCCTCTTTTTTCCTCTGCCATGTTGGGTTACCAGGTTAGGGAACAGGGCCTGATTCTGTCATTTTCACCTTTTATTTTGAGATGGGGACTCAACTCTGTTGCCCAGCCTGAAGTGTAGTGGTGAAATATTAATAGTTCACCGAGCAGCCTTAAACTATTAGGCTCAAGTGATCTTCCTGTCTTAGCCTCCTCAGTATCTGGGAATATAGACACACACCACCATGCATAGCTATTATTATTTATTTATGTATTTATTTTTTGAGATGGAGTCTCGCTCTTTTGCCTAGGCTGCAGTGCAGTGGTGCAGTCTCAGCCCACCACAGCCTCCGCCTCCTGGGTTAAAGTGATTTTCCTGCCTCAACCTCCTGAGTAGCTGGGACTACAGGCATGTGCCACCATGCCCTGCTAATTTTTGTATTTTTAGTAGAGATGGAGTTTCACCGTGTTAGCCAGGATGGTCTCAATCTCCTGACCTTAAGATCTACCCGCCACGGGCTCCCAAAGTGCTGGAATTACAGGTGTGAGCCACCGCCCATACCCGGCCCCCTTTCACTTTCTTTTAAGATGGTTAAGTGAGTTGTTGTATACTTAAAAAACAGCATAGGTATGGAGGCTTCATTGCTTTATTCAGTGAAGATAAGGCTATATCTTGTTGAAACTGGCACTGGAAAGTCACTTTTACTTGACTAATTTACTTAGGTCTGTTTTTTTTTTTTCCTGTTTCTTGGGCTTTAAGTGGATGTACTTCAGAACTTCCCTCTTACTAGTAGGAATACATTTTCTAAGCTAAATTCAGACTACCAGAGAAATACATGATGATGACCAGTTCTGAAATGTGAAGGTGATTCAACTGTGATTAGAATAAGAATCGCTTTATTATATGATTTGCACTTATCTGTGGAAAGGAAACCTGAAAAAAAAAGTCTGCAATATGTAATCACATTGCTTACATTGTTGGGAGGGATAAACAGGTATGAGGCAGTTAAAGAATAGTAAAAATAGCATTATTGGTTAAAGCTTTGATGTAGCCCTGTAAAGCTTATAGGACATCAGAGAAAGGGAATCTAGAGGAAGCAGAGTACTTAGTAAAGCTTTCATCACTGAGATGAAGTGTGGTTTACATCTTGAAAGATGTGTAATAATTGCCAAGCCTCACAGAAAGGGGGATAAGAGGTTCACCATGGAAAGTGAAGTATTAAATAATATGGTGATTATTATTTGGGTAGAAGAGAGAGGGGAGGCTGGCAGGTGAATTGAATGGGAGTATTTTACCACAGAGGATAAGTAGTTTTGTCAACAGTGATGGATAGTAGACCTACAGTCTGGGAAATTTGAAAGACTGAGAAATATTCATTTAATCTGGTAGGTAGTACTCAATTTGAAAACTTTGTTTTTAAGCCAGCAATGGCATGTTGGAAAAATTAGAAAAAAAAAATTTTCTTTTTTTATTCATTAGCAAGCTAAAACATCTTAGTAAAAATTAAGGCTAAAAATCATAGTTTATTATTTTGTCTGTTTGACTAAAGTTTTTTCTTTTTCCCTTTCAGAAGAATGGTTGAGACCTGTGATGAGAAAAGACAAGCAAGTGTTAGTGCATTGGGGCTTTTACCCAGACAGGTAATGTTCATATGCTGTGAGACCTGGTATAAAGATTTTTTTTTGAAAGGAAGGCACATTTATTTATAGTTTTATTTTCTGAATAGTGACAATTTGTTGATTTGTGTTTACTCATTTTTCTCACTTCTAGAGTCTTTATTATTTTCTTATTTAAGGTACAGAAATTAATAAGGTCACCATTAAATCATGAATGAATAAGCCATAAATTGCTTTATTTATCTTTTTATTTATTTATTTTTAAAGATGGAGTTTCACTCTGTCGCCCAGGCTGGAGTGCAGTGACACTGTCTCAGCTCACTGCAACCTCCGCCTCCTGGGTTCAAGTGATTCTCCTGCCTCAACCTCCTGAGTATCTGGGATTATAGGCACCCGCCACCATACCTGGCTAATTTTTGTACTTTTAGTAGAGACGAGGTTTCACCATGTTGGCCAGGCTAGTCTCAAACTCCTGACCTTGTGATCTGCCTGCTTAGGCCTCCCAAAGTGCTGGGAGTACAGGGGTGAATCACTGTGCCTGAGCAGCTTTATTTATCTTTAAAAAAAACTGATATCAAGGCTGGGCATGGTGGCTTACGCCTGTGATTCCAGCACTCTGGGAGGCTGAGACAGGTGGATCATGAGATCAGGAGTTCAAGACCAGCCTGGCCAACATAGTAAAACCCTGTCTCTACTAAAAATAAAAAAAATTAGCCGGGTGTGGTGGTGGGCACTTGTAATCTTAGTTACTTGGGAGGCTGAGGCAGGAGAATCACTTGAACCCGGGAAGCGGAGGTTGCAGTGAGCCGAGATCACGCCGTTGAACTCCAGTCTGGGCGACAAAGCAAGACTCCATCTCAAAAAAAAAAAAAAAAACCCTCAAAACCATATCTTTATGTATTTGCCCAAAAATATCTCTGTGGTATTAGATTCCTGATTTATATTTGTTTCTTTTAAGAAATCAATTTTGCCAGGCACTGTGGCTCATGCCTGTAATCCCAACACTTTGAGATGCTGAGGCAGGTGGATCATGTGAGGTCAGGAGTTCAAGACCTGCCTGGCCAACATTGTGAAACTTCATCTCTACTAAAACTATAAAAAGTTAACAGGGTGTGGTGGCACACACCTGTAATCTCAACTACTCAGATGTCTGAGGCATGAGATTCACTTGAATCTGGGAAGCGGAGGTTGCAGCGAGATGAGATCATGCCACTGCACTCCATCCTGAGTGACAGAGTCTCACTCTGTCTCCAAAAAAAAAAAAAAGGTTTTCTTTTCCCCCCTAGTGTTTATTACTGATCAGATTTTTTTGAGACAGAGTCCTGCTCTGTAGTCCAGTCTGGAATGCTGTGGCGCAGTCTTGGCTTACTGTAACCTCCACCTCCTGGGTTAAAGTGATTCTCTTGCCTCCAGCCTTCCAAGTAGCTGGAATTACAGGCGCCTGCCACCAGGCCCAACTGATTTTTGTGTTTTTAGTAAATACAGGGTTTCCTCATGCTCTTCAGGCTGGTCTTGAATCCTGAACTCAGGTGATTCATGTACCTTGGCTTCCCAAAGAGCTGAATTACAAGTGTAAGCCACTGTGCCTGGCCTGATCAGTTTGCTTTTTTGAAAAACTTCTCATGCCGAACCATTAAGGATGAAATTAATTTATGTCTAAAATTGATTTTTTCTTTTCATCAAAAATTTCTTTCCCTAGTGTTGTTGTGGCTTTTATATGTCATAACCCACACTAGTTTCAGTATCTATAGTATGATAAATGAATATTATAAACCAGAGCTAGATATTAGTGATGATAGTGGTCCTTATTTAATATTATGCCTGCCTAGTGCACATGGAAATAGGGATAACATTCCTTGTACTTTATTTTTCTAAACCTGTAGTAGAGCAGCTTTAGTATTCATTTCATTCTTGTCATGTAAAGTAGAGTTTTCATTATGGTTTCTACACATCTAGTCAGTCTTCTTTCACCTCTACTTTTTTTATTTTTCTTTTTTCTTTCTTTCTTTTTTTTTTTAAGATAGAGTTTAGCTCTCGTTGTCCAGGCTGGAGTGCAATGGCACGATCTCAGCTCACTGCAACCTCCACCTCCTGGATTCAAGTGAGTCCCCTGCCTCAGCCTCCCGAGCACCTGGGATTACAGGCGCCTGCCACCATGCCTGGCTAATTTTTTTTTTCTTAGTAGAGACGGGATTTCTCCATGTTAGTCAGGCTGGTCTCGAACTCCTGACCTCAGGTGATCCACCTGCCTCGGCCTCCCAAAGTGCTGGGATTACAGATGTGAGCCACTGCGCCCAGCCTGTTGTTATTTTTTCATAAGTTATTTGGTTACAGGTGATACCTGTTTGTGGGAGTAAGTTCTTTAGTAGTGATTTGTGAGATTTTGGTGCATCCATCACCTGAGCAGTATACACTGCACCTTATTTGTAGTCTTTTATCCCTCGTACCCCCTGCCACTTCTTTCACCTCTACTTCTATCTGCTTCTTGTCTTCTCGTATTATTTATAGCAAATCCCAAACACCATTTGAATCGTTAAGCATTTTAGTATGAATTTTAAAACACATACGTATTTTTAAAATAAATACATTAATTTATTTATTTTTTGGAGATGGAGTCTTGCTCTGTCTCCCAGACTGGAATGCAGTGGCCTGATCTCTGCTCACTGCAACCTCCGCCTCCTGGGTTCTAGTGATTCTCCTGCCTCAGCCTCCTGAGTAGCTGTGATTACAGGTGCACGCCACCATGCCCTGCTAATTTTTGTAATTTTAGTAGAGATAGGGTTTTGCCATGTTGGCCAGGCTGGTCTTGAACTCCTGACCTCAGGTGATTCCCCCACCTCAGCCTCCCAAACTGCTGGGATTATAGGCGTGAGCCAACACACTGGCTTTTTTTTTTTTTTTTTTTCTTTTGAGAGAAAGAATGTCTTGCTCTGTTACCCAGGCTGAATTGCAGTGGCACAATCACAGCTCAAGTGATCCTCCCTAGGGGCTGGCACTATAGGCACATGCCACCATAGGTGCCTTATTTTTAAATTTTTGGTTGTCAGGGGCCTCAGGCTTGTCTGAACCTCCTGGCCTCAAATGATTCAAACTAATAATACCATTGTCATTCCTAAAACCCAAACAGTTCCTTAATATAAAATATTATGTAAGCATATTCATCTGTATCTTCTTAGGAAAAAAAAAATATCATGCTTGACAGGGTGGCTCATGGCTTTAATCCCAGCACTTCAGGAGGCTGAGATGTGGGGATCACTTGAGGCCAGGAGTTCTAGACCACCTTGGGCAACTTGGTGAAACCTTGTCTTTACAAAAAAATACAAAAATTAGCAAGTCATGATGACATGTACCTGTTGTCTCAGATACTTGGGGTGGGGCGGAGACAGGAGGATTACTTGAGCCCCCGAGGTTGAGGCTGCAGTGAGCTGAGATGGTGCCACTGAATTCCAGTCTGGGCAACAGAGTGAGATTCTGTTTCAAAAAAATAAGAAGATAAAAAATCCAGTCAGTGTTGTCTCATAATGACACATTTGATTGATAGTTGTTTGCATTAGAATTTAGATAAAATCTACATGTTGTGATTAGTTTGTATATTTAATTACTTTCCTAATTTATAGTTTATAGGTTCTTTCTCTGTCTTAATGACCTCCCCTTGTAGTGTATTATTTAAGAAACAAGTTGGTTTGTCATGTTTTGTTTACCGAAGTATGGAATTTTTCAGTGGCAGCACTGTGGTTTATTTGAACAGATTTCTCTGTTCTCTGTATTTCTCTTAAATTGGTAGCTGGAACTAGAGGCTCATCAGATTCCATTTTAATTGGGCAGGAACAAGGCTGTTGCATAGATGTGTGTTCTTTATCAGGAGACATAAGATGTCAGGTTTTGCATTGTTTTTGATAGTTTATTTTACTTGTAGTTATATTTTTAAAAGAAAGAAGTATGTCTAGATTCATTCAAAATTTTAAGAGTATACACAGTCTTTTTATGTAGTTGGAGTTAATCACAACTAAATCAAGTCAGCTTTGTAACCAGTCTCGTCTGAACCATAATTGACAAATTAAGTGAATTCCCCTCCCCTAAGGATTAGCTGTTTACTTTTTTTTGTTTTTTTGAGACTGAGTCTCGCTCTGTTGCGCAGTGGCACGATCTCCACTCACTGCATCGTCTGCCTCCTGGTTTCAAGCAATTCTCCTGCCTCAGCCTCCGGAGTAACTGAGATTAAAGATACACACAGCCGTGTCCAACTACTTTTTGTATTTCTTTTTTTTTATTTTGAGACGGAGTCTTGCTCTGTCACCCACATTGGAGTGCAGTGGCACCATCTTGGCTCACTGCAACCTCCGCCTCCCAGGTTTAAACGATTCTCCTGCCTCAGCCTCCTGAGTAGCTGGGATTACAGGTGCTCACTACCACGCCCGGCTATTGTTTTGTATTTTTAGTAGAAATGGGGTTTCACCGTGTTAGCCAGGTTGGTTTCGGTCTCCAGACCTCGTGATCCACCAGCTTTGGCCTCCCAAAATGCTGGGATTACAGGCGCGAGCCACCACGCCCGGCCCCTTGTATTTTTTTTTAGAAGAGACAGGATTTTGCCATGTTGTCCAGGCTGATCTCGAATTCCTGACCTCAGGTGATCAACTGCGTCAGCCTCCTAAGGTGTTGGAATTACAAGTGTGAGCCACTGCTCCCGGCCAGATTCCATATGCTTTTGAACTGACTTCTGAATAGTAACTAAATGGAAGCAGATACTTGTCATCATACTTTTATTTCATTTAGATGTCACTTGGTTTCATAGTTTATTGGTCAATATAGTGATATTCACAGTGTTTCATTTTGGTAAATAATTTTATGCTTGTTTTATGATTGTGTTGGAGTAGGTGGCCTGATGTATATCGTAAATTAGAGCTTGTGGATAAAGAGGCTCTTTGAGCAAAGAGATGTAAGTAAAATGAATATCTGGGTAGTGAGGGAGCAGTCTGTGTAGAGTGCATGCAGGCTTAGTGATGCATGTGGAATAATGTCACCAAATACTGTGTGGCTCAAATATAGCATGAGTAAGGAGAGAAGAGAGAAGATGTGGTCAGAATCCCTGTCACATAATCAGATCTTAAAGCCATGGCAAGTCATTGTTTTAGGCTTTTGACTTTCACTTTGATTGGGTGAGAGCTGTTGGAAGGATTGGATCAGTGGAGTGATGTGGACTGACTTAGTTTTCAAAAAGATCACTATGGTTACTATATGAAAAATTAACTTTTGAGAGACCAGGAGACCAATGGAAGAAGTAGGAAAACCAGTGAGCAGAGGGGAGGAGTAAGAATTAGGTAGATTCTTGACATACTTTGAAGTTCTAGCTGGTCACATTTGCAGGTGATTTGATTACAGGCTGTGCTTGAGAATGTAGTCAAGGCTATTTCCAAGGATTTTGGCCTGAACAGCTGGAAAGAAGAGTTGTCGTTTACTGAAATTTAGATGATTGCCTAGAGTACATTGCTGGGGCCAGGACAGCATTTAAAGTTGAGCTTTGAGTTTTAGGTTTGGATGCTTGTTAGACATTCTACACAAGGAGATGTGAAATTGGCTGTTGGGTTTATGACTTCAGTGTACTTAGAAGAGTGTTGATACAAAATTTGAAGTCGTCGGTGTGTATTTGAAGTCATAGGAATGAATGAAATTAGCAAGGGAAAAGGATTTTTCCAAAACCTGAACCTGGGAGCTTTTGCAGGTTTAAGACATTTGGGCCGAAGATCAGAAACTGTCATGGAAACTGAAGAGAGGCTGGTGAAGATAAGGAATATCAGGTGATAGTACTTTCTTGGTGGCCAAGTGAGGGAAATGCTTGGAGGAAAGAGCAAGCAATTGTTTAAAATTCTTTGGTCTTAGTCTTGAACTTCAGGTTTATCAATATGAAAGTTACTGGTAACCTCTACAGAGTTTTCTTGGCAGAATAGTAAGGGCAAAAATATCTGATAAGTTGCTATTAATAGATTTTATTAGTATTTATTTTAGTTTTTTTGTTTTGTTTCATTTCGCGATAGGGTCTCACCCAGTTGCCCAGACTGAAGTGCAGTGGGATGATCTCAGCTCACTGCAACCTCTGCTTCCCGGCTTCAAGCGATTCTTCCACCTCAGCTTCCTGAGTAGAGGGGGTACTACAGGCATGTTCCACCATGCCTGGCTAATTTTTATATTTTTTGGCAGAGATGGGGTTTTAGTAGTATTTCTAATCTATGTTCTCACTTTTTGTAAAAGTCTAATGAATTACCTTTGACTCTAATTTGTTTTTCTCTTTTCAATTCCTTTATAGCTATGATACTTGGGTCCATAGTAATGATGTTGATGCCGAAATTGAAGATCCACCAATTCCAGAAAAGCCATGGAAGGTAAATGATTAAAAAAAAAAAGTTATTTTAATAATCTTTTTTTTTTTTTTTTTTTTTTTGAGACAGAGTCTCAATCTGTCACCCAGGCTATAGTACAGTGGTGTGATCTTGGCTTACTGCAATTTCTGTCTCCCAGGTTCAAGCAGTTCTTGTGCATTAGCCTCACAAATAGCTAGGACTAAAGACATGTGCCACTATGTCTGGCTAATTTTTGTATTTTTAGTAGAGATGGGGTTTCACTGGGTTGGTCAGGGTAATCTTGAACCCCTGACCTCAGGTGATCCATCTGCCTCTGCCTTGGCCTCCCAAAGTGCTAGGATTACAGGTGTGAGCCACTGTGCTCCACCAAAAAAATTCTTAAAATAATCTAATAGCTCTTCTCAACTATTCTCTACAGCAGTCTCTCTAAGGAGATACAGAATGTTGGTTTCCCTTTTCTGTTATCCATTTACGAGATATGCATGGCCATGAAGACTCTATTATCTAGGTCTTAGATGAAATGTCTGCAGTGATGTTTGAGGAGAATCCAAAGCCAGGTCAGATTGTGGTTTCTGAGAGAGAAGCATGAGGAGTGGAGTTAAACATCACTGATGATGTCATTTGGGAAGCTTGGAAGCAGTGCCTGTGTGACTTTTAGAATAATACAGACTTACTTTATTAATCATTTCTACCATAATATAGTAAGAGTCGGTACATTGACTTGTTAATCAACTTTTGATGTGGAAATAATTTAAAGTTAATGGGGCATGGTGGCTCACACCTGTAATAACAGCACTTTGGGAGGCTAAGATGGGAGGATTGCTTTACCAGCTGGAGCTACCAAAATAAAATATTATCCAAGCATAATGTCAAGTGCCCTATAGTCCTGGCTACATACTTGGAAGGTTGAGGCAAGAGGATTGCTTAAGCTGAGGAGGTCGAGGCTGTAGTGAGCCATGACTGCACGACTTCACTCCAGCCTTTGTAACAAATTAAGACCCTACCTCAAAACAAAATATAATTTTAAAAGTTGTAAGAGTAGTACAAAACAAAGCACTACTTTGTACCCTTCTTTCAGATTTTTCTATTTTTAAATATTTTAGGAATTAAATGTTGAAATTATACTATAATAGTAAAGGAGTAAAGTATATGATCCATGAGCCATGTAATGTTGTGAAGTACTACTGAAGGATTTTTAGACTTGTATTTCCCAGTAGATTATAGTATCAGAAGTGTAAGACTGGGAATGATTGGAGAGCTTACTGTGGTATCACATTATTAGGAAGGAAACTAGGCTCCAGAAGTTAAGTAGTTTTACCCAAGGACACAGACTTTTGTATTATTTTGACACGAATATTTTTTTTTCGGATAATAGAGCAGAGGGTTTGAGAGCTGAGGCAGAACTTAGTGCAAATCCAAGTTTTGCCCTTCATTAGGGGTGTAACTAGTCAGCTTACTAAAACTGTTTGCCCCAATTTTCTGATTTCAAAAGCCAGAGAGTATAATACCTGCATTATTTCACCGTGCTTAGGAGGGTTAAATAGGATTATATGTGTAAGGTGTTCATCATAGTGCCCGGCACAAACAGTTGTTAGCTGTCACATACCCTTCTAACATGCTTTCTCACGAGATTTCTTTCAAGGATTTCTCAATAGTTAAAGGATGTTCAGTGTGAATATTCAGCTCTTTTAAAAAAAAAAAACAAAGCAACGTAGACACATTTCTCACACTTTGGAAAACGTTATTCTGACATTTTCTGAACTATCACTTAGTTAATCTACCCTTTTCTTTAGCACAGCCCTATTTTCATTTTCTAATTAGCTTAAGGCTTCTCAGTACTTCATACACTCTTCTCATAATTTGTCCATTTAGGAGTCTTTTCAGGTTACATTATTGGAGGCATTATTTGTCTTTGACAGGCTGTTAATTTTGTGTTTATGTATATTACTGTGTAACTGTAATTTTCAAGGGAGAGGAGGTGTGTAGTCAAATGGATATCATTCTTAACTCAAGGTACATGAAAGGCATATACCAAATAACCAGTTCAGTAGCTCTTTCAAAAACAAAACAGGGAGTTTAGACTGACAAATTACTAGGACGTTCATATTGTTTTCTAGTCATTGCCACAGTGTATCTTCTTTTTACAGTGTTCTAGGAAGGCTTATAGTTCTTTTTTTTTTTTTTTTTTTTTGAAAGAAAAAAAGAAAGAAAGAGCAAAAGAAAGAAAAAAAAAAGAATGAAAGAGAGAAAGAAAGAGGAAGAGAAAGAGGGAGAGTGAATGGGATTCTTCTTTTATTGCCCAGGCTAGAATGCAGTCTAAAAATGAGTATTAAAAACCTCTTTTATGCCAATAATTGTGCTTAACAATGGAGACAGGAAGGAATAAGGGATGAAAATAACAAACAAGCAGCCAACCAATATTTTATTTAAACCTGTGAAATGCTATGCAATTGCTGAGGAGTGATTTACTTCCAATTATGTGGTCACTTTTTAAATAGGTGTAATGTGATACTGAGAAAAATGTATGTTTTGTGGATTTGTGGGAGGAGAGTTCTGTAAATATTTGTTAAGTCTAGTCGTTCCAGGTCTGAGTTCAAGTCCTGGATATCCTTGTTAATTTTCTATCTCGTTGATCTGTCTAATATTGACAGTGTAATGTTAAAGTCTCCCACTATTATTGTGTGGGAATCTAAGTCTCTTTGTAAGTCATTAAGTACTTGCCCTACGTATCTGGGTGTTCCTGTAATGGGTGCGTATATATTTAGGATTGTTAGCTCTTCTTGTTGCATTGATCCTTTCACCACCATGTAATGTCCCTCTTTGTTTCTCATGGTCTTTGTTGTTTTAAAGTCTGTTTTATCAGAGACGAAAATTGCAGCTTCTGGTAATGCTAGCTGGCTGTTTTGCCCATTAGTTGATGTAGATTCTTCATTATGGTGATGCTCTTTACCTTTTGGTGTGTTTTTGGAATGGCTGATACTGATTGTTCCCGTCTACGTCTAGTGCTTCTTTCAGAAGCTCTTGCAAAGCAGGCCTGGTGGTGATGAAATCTCTGAGTACTTGTTTGTTCGCAAAAAATTTTATTTTTCCTTCGCTTATGAAGCTTAGTTTGGCCGGATATGAAATTCTAGGTTGAAAGTTGTTTTCTTTAAGGATGTTGAATGTTGGCCCCCACTCTCTTCTGGCCTGCAGGGTCTCTGCTGAGAGATCTGTTGTGAGTCTGATGGGCTTCCCTTTGTGGGTAACCCGACCCTTCTCTCTGGCTGCCCTTAGCATTTTCTCCTTCATTTCAACCCTGGTGAATCTGATAATTACGTGCCTTGGGGTTGCTCTTCTTGAGGAATATCTTTGTGGTGTTCTCTGTATTTCCTGGACTTGCATATTGGCCTGCCTTGCTAGGCTGGGGAAGTTTTCCTGGATAATATCCTGAAGAATATTTTCCAGCTTGGATTCATTCTCTTCGTCACATTCAGGTACACCTATCAAACGTAGATTAGGTCTTTTCACATAGTCCCATAATTCTTGGCGACTTTGTTCATTCCTTTTTACCCTTTTTTCTGTCATCTTGCCTTCTTGTTTTATTTCATTGAGTTGATCTTTGACCTCTGATATCCTTTCTTCTGCTTGGTCAATTCGGCTGTTGAAACTTGTGCATGCTTCGTGAAGTTCTCGTGTTGTGTTTTTCAGCTCCATCAATTCACTTATATTCCTCTCTAAGTTGTCCATTCTTGATAGCATTTCATTAAATCTTCTTTCAAGGTTCTTAGTTTCTTTGCATTGGGTTAGAACATGTTCTTTTAGCTCACAGAAGTTTCTTATTATCCACCTTCTGAAGCCTGATTCTGACAGATCATCACACTGATTATCTGTCAGGTCTTGTTCTCTTGCTAATGAGGAGGTGCGATCCCCTGTAGGAGGAGAGGCATTCTGATTTCGGGTGTTCTCAGCCTTTTTGCACTGGTTTCTTCCCATTTTTGTGGATTTATCCACCTCTCGTCTTTATAATTGCCGAATTTCAGATTGGGTTTCTGAGTGGATGTCCGGCTTGTTGGTGATGAAGTTTTTTCTGTTTCTTAGTTTTCCTTCATTGGACGCCCCTTCCACACAGAGCTAGGTCTTCCTGGCTTCGGTTTGGCTGTGCTTGCTGTGAAACTCTCAGTCCTCAGCGCTTTCAATAGCTGTTCTCCTTGTGGGAATTGGACCAGCCGAGCCCGACTAAAAGGGCACCCAGTCCCGTACACTCCCCACTGAGAAGCGCCGTGCCAGGGCGCCATCAAAACAGCCGTGCCGGCCAAAAGTGTCGCACTGGCAACCCGTGTGGCTCCTCTGCCGGGAACCTCCCAGTTTGTGGGCAACAAAAATTCGTCTGAAATTGCGACGTCCACTTGCTCTCTTCTCTTTCACTGGGAGCTACAATCCTGAGCTGCTGCTAAGCGGCCATCTTGGATCTCTCTCCGCCCGGTGATGAAGTTTTTCTCTTTCTTAGTTTTCCTTTGGCGGACGCCCGTTCCCCGCAGAGCTGGACCTTCCCAGGTTCGGCTGTGCTTGCTGTGAAACTCTCAGTCCTCAGCGCTTCCAATTGCTGTTCTCCTTGTGGGGATGGGACCAGCCGAGCTCGACTAAAAGGACACCCAGTCCCGTATACTCCGCACTGAGAAGTGCTGCGCCGGGGCGCCGGCAAAACAGCCCCACCGGCCAAAAGAGTCACGCTGGCGACCAGTGGGGTTCTTCCCCCGGGAATCTCCCAGTTTGTGGGCAACAAAAATTCGTCTGAAAATGCAGCGTCCACTCACTCTCTGCGCTCTCCCTGGGAGCTACAATCCTGAGCTGTTGCTAATCGGCCATCTTGGATCTCTCTCCGGCTTATAGTTCTTTTGTAATCTGTTCCTGACTGGGCAGGAACAGATATACTTCCTGGTTTAAGAATACTCTTGGTTTAAGTATCTATCTATATGTGTATGTGTATATATATATATATCTACATTTGTACAACATCTGGACAACCTTTCATGTTATTAATTCTTACTCAGAAAGATGAAATAAAACAAGGGAGGTGGCCATATAAATAACTGGGAAGAACCCACCATCTGAGTCTCAGTTTTCCATTTCTACCTCAGCCTTGACTATCCCTGAAAGATCTCTGTAAGCACCATGTGTACCTGTTGGGGCAGGTAATAGACCTCTGCAAATTTGCTCTTTCATCAACACTTAGAGTGTTGTTAATAAACTCAGAGACATCCTTTGTGCCTAGAGCAATGACTGATTTTGGCTCTGTGCTGTTGAATGTTTTTATCAGTAATTTTCATGAACATAAGGATGAAATGATTAAGAAAAACATTTGAGGAGCTTTGCTATCAAAATGTAAGTCTAATATAAATTAGTGATGCTTTTTTGTCCTCTTTACCTGGCAAAAGATGTGGAATAAAAATCGAGATGAATAAATTACAACTCACATATCATTAGTAGTATTACATTATTAATGTGTTTTATGCATTTGAGGCTTTGAAATTATCAGCTCGTTTCTTTTTCAATACTTTAAAACCTTTAGTGATTTTATTATTTATGTAGGTATTCATGCTTTGATATGGTTTTAGGTTCATGTGAAATGGATTTTGGACACTGATATTTTCAATGAATGGATGAATGAGGAGGATTATGAGGTGGATGAAAATAGGAAGCCTGTGAGTTTTCGTCAGCGGATTTCAACAAAGAATGAAGAGGTATTTTCTCTGGCACTGTTTCTCACCATTAAGTCTTCCTTCTTGACCTAAATCTTATCCAGTCTTCATCAATAAACCATCACATACAAATCACTTAGAAACTTTCACATCTACCTGATGGCTGATTTGTTGTCACGTCAAAATTCCTAAGTGGCTGTAACAGCTATTTTAGAAGCTGATATCCTCCCAAAAAGAAGTATGAAAATCTCAAAAGGTTGTTAAGATTTAAAGTGGCCCATGCAGAACGATAGTGATATGGCTGATTTTGCCTACTAGATCTGAAATGTAATATAATCACGGTAAATTTAATATAGCTGTTGGTTTTCCTGTGGAAAACTCATTTTGTTTAATATGTTTATATATTTTTTGAGACAGAGCCTTGCTCTGTCATCCAGGCTGGAATGCAGTGGCACAGTCTCGACTCATTGCAACCTCCGCCTCCTGGTTGAAGCAGTTCTCCTGCCTCAAGCCTCCTGAGTAGCTGGGATTATTGGTGCCACCCCACCACAGTTGGGTAATTTTTGTATTTTTAGTAGAGACAGGGTTCTTGCCATGTTGGCCAGGCTGGCCCTGAACACTTGACCTCAGGTGATCCATCTGCCTCGGCCTCCCCAAAGTGCTGGGATTACAAGCATGAGCCATCATGCCTGGCCTGTTTAATATTATTATTTATTTTTATTTATTTATTTTTTTGAGACGTAGTCTCACTCTGTTACCCAGGCTGGAGTGCAGTGGCACAATCTTGGCTCAGTGCAACCTCTGCCACCTGGGGTTCAAGCGACTCTACTGCCTCAGCCTCCTGAGTAGCTGGGATTACAGGTACCTGCCACCGCACCTGGCTAATTTTTGTAATTTTAGTTTAGATGGGGTTTTGCCATTTTGGCCAGTCTGATCTTGAACCCCTGACCTTCCAATCCACCTGCCTCAGCCTCTCAAAGTGTTGGGATTACAGGCGTGAGCCATGGTGCCCAGCTTCTGTTTAATATTCTTAAATAACTTTGTTAATGCACGGATAGTAGTCTAAAGTACAGACCTTAAACACCTTAAGAGTTTCAGTTCATATATAGAGCAAATTGAGGAAAAAAGAAAAAGGAAGAAAATGTTCTTAAAAATGAAAAAAATAAAAGAGTTACAGTTCAGTCTGCCTTTCTGAGGGCAGGCGACTTTACATTTTATATCCTTTAAGTTCTTCAACCACTTACATAGTTACCCACGATTCCTTGTAAGGCAAAACTTGTGTGGTAGGTGTCACTAGAAGATGACACTGAGAAGGCATGTTAGTATTGGGTTTGTGATAGCTTTAGAGACTTATGGTTCCTTTTCCTGGGGTATTATTGTTTACCTTTTTTTGAGATGGAGTTTTACTCTGTCACCCAGGCTGGAATGTAGTGGCACAATCTTGACTCACTGCAATCTCCGCCTCCTGGGTTCAAGCTATTCTCCTGCCTCAGCCTCCTGAGTAGTTGGGACTACAGGTATCCGCCACCACATCTGGTTAATTTTTGTATTTTTAGTAGATACAGGGTTTCACCATGTCGGCCAGGCTGATCTTGAACTTCTAACCTTAGTTGATCTACCTGCCTTGGCCTTCCAAAGTAGTGGGATTACAGGTATGAGCCACCATGCGTGGCCGATTTTTAGGAAAAATATTAGGAAACAAAAATATTAAATGGCTAGGCACAATGGCTCACAACTGTAATCCCAGCACTTTTGGAGGCTGAGCTGGGAGGACTGTTTGAGCCCAGAAGTTTGAGACCAGCCTGGGCAATGTAGCAGGACCTTGTCTCTTCAAATGATAAAAAAATTAAAGAAAAAATAAGAGAAAAGAAAAATATTTTACAATTGAATCTTTGTCACACGTTTTTACTTGTAGTTGGTTCCTGTTTATATTGGAATTGGACTCCTCAAAATTTTTTTTTCCACTCCCTTCTCATGGTGCTGATGACAATTCAAATTCTCTTATTTTAATGTTTCCCAGCAGTTATACTTACATATTTGCTTTTTCTTAATGTATTTTAATCCAAGGCTTTTGTGTCGTTAGGAATATTACAGTTTCTACATTACATTAATTAACTGGCCTATTCATACCCGTTCCTGTTCAGATTTAGTTTAGTCATTTATTTTTAGGAGATAATATAAAGATGGATATTTGTTAATAGGGCTGGACATGGTAGCTCACGCCTGTAATTCTAGTACTTTGGGAGGGTAGGGTAGGTGGATTGCTTGAGCCCAGGAGTCCGAGACCAGCCTGGGCAACATGGCAAGACCTCGTCTCTGCAAAAAATACAAAAATTAGCTGGGCATGGTGGTGGTGCACACCTGTAGTCCCAGCTACTTGGGAGGTTGAGGTGAGGGAGATCAGTTGAGTCCAGGAGGTTAAGGCTGCAGTGATTCACAGCTACTTAAACTTGGGAGTCGGAGGTTGCAGTGAGCTGAGCTTATGCCTCTGCACTCCAACCTTGGTGTCAGAGTGAGACCCTGTCTCCAGGAAAAAAAAAAAAAAAAAGGAAAACATTTAACTTCACCTTTACTGTATCATTCAAAGGTGTTTATCCTTTAGATTTTTTTTCCAAACTGCTATTACATACACATAAGGTATTTAAGGTTCTCAGTTTGATGATACGGAGTTTCTGAATGAAAATAACAGTTGTAAGGAATAGGATTGAAACAGAGAAAATTAATGTTTAATTCATGGATTTTTTTGTTTTGTTGTGAGACAATCTCATTCTATCACCTAGGCTGATGTGCGGTGGTGCGATCATAGCTCATTGTGACCTTGACCTCCAGAGCAGAAGGTATCCTCCCACCTCAGTTTTCTGCGTAGTTGGGGCTACAGACGTTCGCCCCCATGCGCAGCTAACTGTTTTTGTTTATTTTTGTAAAGAGGAGGTCTTACTATGTTTTCCCAAGTTGGTCTTGAACTCCTGGGCTCAAGCAGCCCCCCCGCCCCCACCACCTTGGATTCCCAAAGTGCTGGAATTACAGATGTGAGCCACCATGCTCAGCCTAATTGATGTTTTAGTTTTGAATTATTTACCTATATCTCTGAATGCTTTTACCTAATCTGGTGCTTTAGATCATTTAGGTGTTTTTTTCTTTATGATCATCTGTTTATTAAATTGGTAGTTACTGTCTGCAGGGTTACTTTTGTGTATTGATCTTGTGTCTTGAGACTTTCCTGAACTTGTTCATTAGATGTAGTAGGTTTTTGTTGTTGTTGTTGTTTTATCAACTAGTTAGGGTTTTTTTAATATATAAAATTGAATCATCTGCAAGCAGGGATAGTTTTACTTACAAAGGTTGACTTTTTTTCCTTCTTTGATACAGAGTCTTGCTCTGTCACCCAAGCTGGAATGCAGTGGCATGATCACAGCTCAGTGCAACCTTTGCCTACCAAGTTGAAGCAATTCTTGTGTCACAGCCTCCTGAGTAGCTGGGAGTACAGGCATGTGCCACCATACCCAGCTAATTTTTGTATTTTTCGTAGAGACAGAGTTTCCCTGTATTGGACAGGTTGATCTTTAACTCTTTGCCTCAAGTGATCTTCCCCCCTCGGCCTTCCTGCTGAGATCACAGGCATGAGCCATGGCACCCAGCCTAGGGGTTGACTTTTAAATGATGTTGCCGTCTTGCTTAATTAACATCTCTTATGACATAAAGTTATCTTTTCTATTTAAGATTAAATAAGATTAATTTCTGTAGTCCTACATTTTCACAGGATCATTTGGCCTGTATTTGTATTTTGTCAGCTTAATAGAGTATATTTTATTTCATGTTTTTTCCAGTAGTTATTGAAATGTGTTTCCCACCTCAAAACGTAGAATATGAACAGTAACAGTTTTTAGTTGTGCATGGTTTTGGCATGTCTTGTAGCATAGTTTGAATAACTGATGGCCGATATTTCCATTGATGATATAGATCACCTGAAAGGTCAGGGAAAGTATTTTGTTTACTGGTGTTCCTGGATGATTAATGATATTCTTTTCATTTGCTCTGAATTAAGGATATGCTGTTGTCTTTGTGTGTGGAGACTCATGTTTGGTCAAGGATTTGCAGAAATTGAGGAGTTAGCAAAGATAGCTGATAATTATTTCCATTTACTTCTTCTTAGCCAGTCAGAAGTCCAGAAAGAAGAGATAGAAAAGCATCAGCTAATGCTAGAAAGAGGAAACATTCGCCTTCACCTCCCCCTCCCACACCAACAGAATCACGGAAGAAGAGTGGAAAGAAAGGGTAAGAACTATTACATGATTCAAAGGGCATTAAAACAGGCTGGACGCAGCGGCTTGTACCTGTAATCCCAGCACTTTGGAAGGCTGAGGCAGGTAGATCACCTCAGGTCAGGAAATACTTCTGTGGTATTTCGCTGTGTTGGTGTGAATCATGTTATGTTAGGTGTAAGGATTGCTGTCCTATATCCTTTGTAATTCCTAAAGGTAAAGAATCATTACTGGATTCTTTTATTTGAGCCCTCTGGCATTTATTAATTTTACAAATTAATACTGATTTGATTGAATTTTTGCTGTAAGAGCAATGGAAGTTTTTTCTTTTTTTACTCAGACCCCACCCCCACCCTATTTTTTATTTTTTCTTATTTTTTATTTTTATTTTTTTTTAGAAGGAGTTTTGCTCTTGTTACCCAAGCTGGAGTATAATGGTGCGATCTCCACAACCTCTGCCTCCTGGGTTCAAGCGATTCTCCTGCCTCAGCCTCCCGAGTAGCTGGGATTACAGGCATGCACCACCGTGCAGCTGAGATTACAGGCATGCACCGCCGTGCCTGGCTAATTTTGTGTTTTTAGTACAGATGGGGTTTCTCCATGCTGGTCAGGCTGGTCTGGAACTCCTGACCTCAGGGGATCAACTTGCCCTGGCCTCCCAAAGTGCTGAGATTATAGGCCTGTGCCACTGTGCCTGGTGGAAGTTTTTATACAGAAGAATTAGTACTATATTTAAGGATTTTACTTGGAGTTCCTGATATTTGGATGATGAAAGGGACACAAAAACAAAATGATACATACCTTTGATCATATATGTGATTGCTTATAATTTGAGAGAGAATATATCATATTTCCTTAGCAGATGTTCTTTTATTACACTAATTTAAGTACTTTTTGTGATAGTGTCTACAATTGACTGGTAGGATATTTTCCATTTTTTAATGCCCGTTAACTTTTATTTTTATTTTATTCGCTGGTTAGATGTAATTTGGAGGAAGTTACCTGATATTTCCTTTTCAATGTTTGCCTTTTAAATTTAATTTTATTATTATTTTTTATGAGACGACGTCTTGCTCTGGCAGCCAGGCTCGATTGCAGTGGCATGACACCAGCTCACTGCAACCTCTGTCACCTCGGCTCAAGCAATTCCCCTGCCTCCAGCCTACCAAGTAGCTGGGATTATAGGCAGGTGCCACCACACCTGGCTAAGTTTTGTGGGGTTTTTTTTTTTTTTTTTTTGAGATGGAGTGTCACTCTGTCACCCAGACTAGAGTCAAGTGACGTGATCTCGGCTTACTGCAAACTCTGCCTACCCAGTTCAAGCGATTCTCCTGCTTCAGCCTCCCCAGTGGCTGGAATTACAGGCAGCTGCCACCATGCCCAGCTAATTGTTTTGTATTTTTAGTAAGACGGGGTTTCTTCATGTTGGACAGGCTAGTATCGAATTCCTGACCTCAGGTGATTCTCCCGCCTCGGCCTCCCAAAGTGCTGGGATTACAGGTGTGAGCCACCACACTGACCTTATGTATTTTTATTAGAGACAGGGTTTCACCATGTTGGCCAGGCTGGTCTGGAACTCCTGACCTCAGGTAATCTGCCTGCCTTGGCCTCCCAAAGTACTGGGATTGCAGGCGTGAGCCACTGTGCCCAGCCTGCGTTTTTTATTTTTAAAACTTATTTTAGACGGAGTCTCGCTCTGTTACCTAGGCAGGAGTGCGCTAGCACACAGTCAGCTCACTGCAGCCTCCACCTTCCAGGTTCAAGCAACTCTCCTGCCTGAGCCTGCTGAGTAGCTGGGATTATAGGCGCCTGCCACCATGCCTGGCTAATTTTTGTATTTTTAGTAGAGATGGGGATTCGCCATGTTGGCAGGCTGATCTCAAACTCCTGACCTCAAGTTATCCACCCGCCTTGGCCTCCCAATGTGCTGGGATTACAGACATGAACCTCCGTGATCGGCATAGTGTTTGTCTTTTAAAGTGATTTTGAGCATATTGTTTACAAATAATTACGGTGTAGAGCCTCAGAAACTGTTTACTATAAGTAGCTATAATCAGTCTTGTTTATATTTCATATATCTTGTATGGTTTAGCCAAGCTAGCCTTTATGGGAAGCGTAGAAGTCAGAAAGAGGAAGATGAACAAGAAGATCTAACCAAGGATATGGAAGACCCAACACCTGTACCCAATATAGAAGAAGTAGTACTTCCCAAAAATGGTTTGTATTCTTCTGCATGTGAGTGTTAGATTTAATTTACTAATTCTCAGCAGTGCCATGGGATGATTCATTGCTTGCTGTGGGTCCACAGTTCTTGACTTTCAAATATGAGTGGATTGTCCTTCTTAAGGATATCTTTTTTGAACTTTCTTTAATCATTTGAATATTTATCGAGAAAACATACAGCAATGAAAAACCTCTCTAAATTTAGTAATATTTTAAAAGTAATGGTCTTGTGTTGGGTTTTTTTTTTTTTTTTTTTGGAAACAGAGTCCTGCTCTGTCACTCAGGCTAGAGTGCAGTGGCATGATTTCGGCTCACTGCAGCCTCTGCCTCGCGAGTTCAAGCAATTCTCCTGCCTTAGCCTCCCAAGTAGCTGGGACTACAGGCGTGTGCCACCATGCATGGCTAATTTTTGTATTTTTAGTAGAGATGGGGTTTCATTGTGTTAGTCATGTTGGTCCTGATCTCCTAACCTCATGATCTGCTCACCTCAGCTTCCAAAGTGCTGGGATTACAGGGGTGAGCCACCACGCTGGCCAAAATTAATGGTTTTTAAATTGCAACAGAATCATATCTTTACGAAAAAGTGGTGTCCATACCTGTATACAATTTAACCTATTAAAATCTCTAGGAATTGCTTTATGTGAATTTGCATATTTGAAGATCTCCAGTAATGAATTTTTTCTAAGTGTGTTGAACCTTAGTTACCGGTCATGTAAATTCCGGCCTAACTTCTATTTAATGTAATTAAATTCAAAGTGGACTGGGCATGGTGGCTTACGCCTGTAACCCCAGCACTTTGGGAGCTGAGGCAGGCGGATCACTTGAAATCAGGAGTTCAAGATCAGCCTGGCCAACATAGTGAAATCCCATCTCTACTAAAAATACAGAAATTAGCTGGGCATGGTGGTGCATGCCTGTAATCCCAGCTACTCAGGCAGCTGAGGAAGGAGAATTGCTGGAACCCAGGAGGTGGAGGTTGCGGTCAGCCGAGATTGCGCCGCTACACTCCAGCCTGGGCAACAGAGTAAGACTCCATCTCAAAAAAAAAAAAATCCAAAATGATTTTTAAACATTCATAAGATATTTTTTATTAACCATTAAATATTTGTGTCCTCAGTGAGCCAGTAATTAGATTTTCAAATAATAAGCTCCAGCATACTTTAAAAAGTAAAGACCTGTGATAGGCAATTTTATTTATTTATTAGCCCTTTCCACCCATCTTTTTGGGAGCAGCTTGTAATAAGAGACTATACATACCAGTTGGTGAATTATAGCTCTCATACGAATCATCCGAGTTTACAAAGTTTACTGGGGTCTAGAAAGTGGAGATTTAAAATTTGGGGACTAGAAACTAAGTCATTAAAGATGTTAGTAGGTTTTTGGGGGTTTTTTTGTTATTTGTTTTTGTTTTTAATACTGAAATGAAATTACAGGAGAAATTAGAACCTTTTCTGGTTATAATAGAATCTAATATTCTATTAGAAGCTTAATTACAGTTTTGTCAAAACAGTCTAAGGTGGAGGATTGTAGTAAATTATAAGGTATCTTTTTTGTATTTTACTATTCTGGGAGCATAAAAAATAATGAAAAGTAGAAAAAAAAATCTAGGATTTAAATTAAGATGTATACCAAGCATATAACTATCTCTCCTGTGCTAAACTTGTGCATTGGCAGAAAAGACTATTAAAAAAGAGCCTAGGCAAACCGGAACATTATTTGCCATTATTGAGAAATTTCTAAAATAGAGGAAGCTATCTGGATGTTTTATATAAAAGTAATATGAGTTAGTAAAACTCAGGAAGTATACAGTTAAAAATAGGAAAAGACTATATAGTTTATATGGCACTAAACACAGAGCAACTGATAAAGTGATTCAGATGGGCACTGGGTGGGTATATGTATATATACATATATATATTAGTGCGATTAATACCAGGAGAAGCTAGGCCCATCAGCATTGATCTGTCTGTATTTTGCACTGAACTGATGGTGTGTTGTCTGGTTGTAGACTAAAGCACTAAGGCTAAAGGTGAAAAAGATGCAAGGAAAGTATCTCAAGCAGTTCTTGACCTACAGATGGAGGGATTAAAGGATAAAAAAATAATAAGCAGGAGAATTAGTACTTGTCCTTTTTGTTGGTTTTCTGTTTTCTAGTGAATTTATAAATTTACAACATTCAAGCATTTGATTTTTCTAAATTTAAATATAAGCAATTCAAGCCTCTATTCACAGTTGCTTGGATTTTCATTTTCTTAATGCTTTTTTTGGAGGGCAGGTGCTGTTAACTTTTCTTGTGTCCTAGGAAATTTTTTACCTTCATTAGTGTTGCAAATGTGTTTTCTCTTTCTTTTTTCTTTTCTTTTCTTTCTTTCTTTTTCCTCTTTCTTTTCTCTTTTTCTCTTTTTTTCTTTCCTTCTTGTCTTGTCTTGTGTCTCGTCTTGTCTCTCCTTCTCACTCTCTCCCCCTCCCCCTCCCCCTTCCCCTCCTCTCTCCCCCTCTGCCTCTCCCTCTCCTTCTCTCACACTGGAGTGCAGTGGCACGATCTCTGCTCACTGCAACCTCCGCCTCCCAGGTTCAAGCAATTCTTCTGTGTCAGCCTCCTGAATAGCTGGGATTACAGGTGTGTGCCACCATGCCCAGCTAATTTTTTTGTTCTTTTAGTAGAGACAGGGTTTCATCATGTTAGCCAGGATGGTCTCAATCTCCCAACCTTGTGATCTGTCTGCTTTGGCTTCCCAAAGTACTGGGATTACAGGCATGAGTCACAATGCTGGGCCTAATTGTTTAATACACTTTTAAAGGATTATTTTAGTCTGTATTTGTGGAGGATATTGATCTTTAACTTTCTGTTCTTAGCATTTCCTCATTAGGTTTTGCTCTGCTGGCCTCATAAAAAATGAATTTGGAATTTTTTTTTTTTTTAAGAAAAAAATTTTGGGTCTCAGCCAGGTGCAGTAGCTCATGCCTGTAATCCCAGCATTTTCACAGGCTGAGGTGGGAGGATCACTTGAGGTCGGTAGTTCAAGACCAGCCTGGCTAACATGCTGAAACCCCTTCTCTACTAAAAATACAGATATTAACCAGGCGTGGTGGCATGTGCCTGTAATCTCAGCTACTCAAAAGGCTGAGGCAGGAGAATTGCTTGAACTCAGGCGGCAGAGGTTGCCGTAAACCGAGATCAGACACTGCATTCCAGCCTCAGTGACAGAGCCAGACTCTGTCTTAAAAAAAAAAAAAATGTCAGGGTCTCCCTGTGTCGCCCAGGCTGGAGTACCTTGGCACAGTCACGGCTCATTGCTCACTCATGTGATTCTCCTACCTCTGCCACTTGGTGTAGCTGGGATACAGGTGCCTACCACCTCATTTGCCTGATTTTTATTCATTGTGGAGACACGGTGTTGCCATATTGCTCAAGCTGGTCTCAAACTCCTGAGCTCAAGCAGTCTGCCCGCCTCAGCCTCCCAAAGTGCAAACCACCACGCCTGGCTTATTTTATAGTTAATTTCTAATTAAAATCTGTGGCAGAGCTGGGCATGGTGGTGTTTCCCTGTAGTCTTAGCTATTGGGTGGGATGATCACTGGAACCAAGGACGTTGAAGCTTGCTTCAGTGAGCCATGATCGCATCACTGCACTACAGCCTGGTCTCAGGAGTGAGACCCTGACTCAAAAGGAAAAAAAACATTTATTGTAATTTCAGTATTTTGACATTAATTCACACTCATTTTATTGCCCAGCATATAGTCTATTTTGGTGAACCTTTACTTGCACTAATTGAAAAGGACAGGTTTTATGCAGTTTTTGAGTTTAGTGTTCTGTAAATGTTTTTTGTTGTTGTTGTTTTGTTTTGTTTGTTTGTTTCTGAGACAGAATCTTGCTGTCTCTCCCAGACTGGAGTGCAGTGGTGCAATCTTGGCTCACTGCAGCCTCCATCCTCAGCGTTTTACCAATTCTCCTACCTCAGCCTCCAAAGTAGCTGGGATTACAGGTGCCCACCACCATACCCGGCTAATTTTCTTTTAAATTTTCAGTACAGACAGGGTTTCACCATATTGGGCAGGCTGGTCTCCAACTTCTGACCTCAGGTGATCCACCAGCCTTGGCCTTCCAAAGTGGCTGGAATTACAGGCATGAGCCACTGCGCCTGCTTTCCCCCTCCCCCACCTTTTTTTTTTTTCTTTTCTTACTACCTTTTTTTGAGACGGAGTCTTGCTCCATCACCCAGGCTTGAGTGCAGTGGCATGATCTTGACTCACTACAACCTCAGCCTCTTGAGTTCAAGTGATTCTCATGCCTCAGCCTCCCAAGTAGCTGCGATTACAGGTGTGCACCACTATGTCTGACTAATTTTTGTATTTTTATTAGAGACGGGGTTTCACTGTGTTGCCCAGGCTGGTCTTGAACTCCTGACTTCAAGTGATCTGCCCACCTTGGCCTCCCAAAGTGGTGGGATTACAGGCGTGAGCCACTGTGCCCAATGCTTTTTTAAATTTTTACTTCATTTTATTTTTTTTGAGACAGAGTCTTATTCTGTTGCCTAGGCTGGAGTACAGTGGCGTGATCTCCACTCACTGCAACCTCTGACCTCTGGATTCAGGTGATTCTCCTGCCTCAGCCTTCTGAGTAGCTGGGACTACAGGCACATGCTACCATGCCTGGGTAATTTTTGTATTTTTATTAGAGACGGGGTTTCACCATGCTCGCCAGGCTGGTCTTGAACTTCTGACCTGAGATGATCCACCCATCTCAGCCTCCCAATGGGCTAGGATTACAGGCATGAGCCACCGTGCCTGGCCATTCCCAACCTTTTTTTTTTTTTCTTTTT
>PVKP010018317.1:0-44403 GCA_004027715.1 Plecturocebus donacophilus | reverse complement strand
TGCCACATTTTCCCTGTCCAGTCTATCATCAATGGGCATTTGGGTTGGTTCCAGGTCTTTGCTATTGTAAACTGTGCTGCAATGAACGTTTGTGTGCATGTGTCCTTATAGTAGAACGATTTATAATCCTTTGGATATATACCCAGTAATGGGATTGCTGGGTCAAATGGAATTTCTATTTCTAGGTCCTTGAGGAATCGCCACACTGTCTTCCACAACGGTTGAACTAATTTACACTCCCACGAACAGTATAAAAGTTTTCCTATTTCTCCACATCCTCTCCAGCATCTGTTGTCTCCAGATTTTTTAATGATCGGCATTCTAACTGGCGTGGCATTCATCATTAATAAATTTCTTTATACATTTTTTCTGAAAAAGTTATGTGTTTTTTAAAAGTGTATCTATCTTTAACATGCACACACACACATACTCCACAAAATACAAGTAAAAGCATAATTTGCAGTGCTCTGAACTTTGCTTTTTCTTTAAAAATATACTTTAGAGATCTCTCCAAATCAGCATCTATTGAGAACTACTGCTTCATTCTTCTAATGGCTGCATCTTATGCTATTCTATGTATGTACTATGAATGATTTAAGAAAATTTCCTATTGGATTACATTTTTTCTCTCCTGTTTTTTGTCTATTCTAATTTTGAAGCAATTAACATCTTTGCACATATGTCTTTGCACACATTTGTGTGAAGCTAAGTCAGTCATTTACCCAAATCCTAAAGAGAAGGCATTTACACCATAGAATATGGAAATGGGGCTTTCTGACAGTGTATACCCTGCAAGGCAGTACTCAGTGACTATAAGACAATTTTCTAAAGGTGAAATGCTAGTTCTAAGTTAGAGTATTTAAAACGTTAATGTATATTTTTTGATAATCTCAATAACAGTGAGTGTTTGAGAGGGCCTATTTTCTTCATGGTTCCCATACTGGACAACATACAATCCTCTATAAATAGTGACCCTGGAGTTATGCAGCATGTGAAATATGGTGGCCCTGATTTCTAAAAGCTCTATAATCAGATTGAAGCAGACTACTAAGTAAGAGTACTATCTTCTTAAATTTTTAATTTTTATTCATGTAATTTTAAAGGAATTTGAGTATGTTTTTTGTTTTGTCTTGTTTATTATTTTGAGACAGAGTCTTGCTTTGTTGCCCAAGCTGGAGTGCAGTGGCACGATCTTGGCTCACTGCAACCTTCGCCTCCCAGGTTCAAGCGATTCTCCAGCCTCAACCTCCCAAGTAGCTGGGACTACAGGTGCATGCCACCGCATCTAGCTAATTTTTTTATATTTTTAATAGAGTCGGGGTTTCACCATGTTGGCCAAGCTGGTCTTGAACTCCTGACCTAAGGTGATCTGCCTGCCTCAGCCTCCCAAAGTGCTGAAATTACAGGTATGAGCCACTGCACCTGGCTGAGTATGTTTTTATATTTAATACTTATTTATAGCAGTGTATGAGTGTGTGTGTACCCTTTATTCATGCTGTTTGCCTATTTTTTTCCCTAATAAATTGTAGGTCAAAATTCTTTATATGCTAAGCAATTATTAGATTAAAAATAATCATTTGATATTTTAAATATGCTGGATGTAATTTTTCCAGGTGCTTGTCATTCTATTAATCATGCAAAATTAAATATAGTTTAAATTATCTCTCTTATAAAGACCTCTTCCCATTCTATTTTAATTTAAAAAGTTACCCATGTTTTATTTTTAATTCTTTTTAGTCTTTGAGTAATTTATGAAATGGGGAAAATATGCACTTTTGTGGGTTTTTTTTTCCTCCAAATGGTTTAAATTTTCTGACACCATTTGTTGAATAACCCATATTTTCTTACTGACAGGAAGTGCTACTTTTATTGTATGCTAAATTCTTACATGTATTTAAGTTGTAAGTCCTTTATAATTGAGCCAAAGGAAACCAGACAAAAGATCAGAGTTGTGAAAAATAATGTGGGGGAGGAATAATGGATTTAGTTTGGGTTATGTTTGTTTGAATTAAATTTAGGACAGATAAATGAATGAGTCCACTCTTCATTTGGTACAGTATTTGGGATCTCTATACTTAGCCTCATTTTAAACCAGGCCTTCACAGGAATTTAACTGCAGCCACAAAAGCCTCGTTAACCCCCCTAGTTTGTCCCAGATATTCTGTCTTCAGTTTCCATATGATTTGTCTTTTATGGCAGGGACTATCAGTCTTACCACTACTGCAATTTGGAAAAATAAGGGGTTCTAGCTCCAACTGAGTTGGCAGAAAATGTATCCATGGCCTTTTGTATTTGGTTTCATATAAAGAAAAGGTTTGTAGAAATGCAGCTTTTATGAATAGACAGTTTTAGTACCATTGCTATTTAAAAGACAGTCTTTTTTAATGGTACTATGGCAGAACTCTTTTGAAGTATGGTTTGGTTTTGACAAAGTTGTTTTTATAAAGTTAGCAATGAGACTAGCCTTAAGAAGATTAGAAAGTACAGTTTAGCCAAAAATCCTATTGAAGAAAACATTCCCTAAAGAAACCAAAAAGGTTATTGACTGTTTACTTCCAATTTGATGTTGGACTGAGTGAGAATATTGGCTGATTGCAATCCTCTGAAGCATTTTCATTTTATGCTAACATTTAGCTAAAACTTCCTTCTGTATTTTCCCTGTTCATTAAGAGGTACGATTCAATATCCAGTCAATTTGTTTGCAAATTCTAATTAGATTGCCACCTGTCCTTTTCACACTTGAGTCTTTCTGAAATGGATGTGTGCATATCGGGCCAATTTATATTAGTTGTAATAGTATGTAACAATCAAAATATGTAGTATTGCTATATTATAATTCCCACTTCTACTCAATTTTTCCAGGCATCTAGATTTCATTACTGTATCTAAAATTCAACCAAAAGGAATATCAATGTATTACAATTATTTAAATCTAAGCACATAATAGAATGGGATGGAATAAATTATGGACAACACTCTCATCAAATGACCAGAAGACTGTTCCCTTAGGGAAATATTAGCAGGTTGTGAATAAATGAAGAGCCTTGGCTATTTCTTAAAGGCACCAACAAAAGAAAATATTTTCAGCAGGAGAATGACTTTAGAAACTCAGATACATAATTCTAAAAGTAAGTAGAAAATCTTAAATGTAAAATTGTTATACCTGCTCTGGGTTATAATTGGATTTATAGATTTGTAATTGACATTGGGTCTTCCTTTTTGGATATATTTTATACATGCCTGTACAATGTTAACTGAACACCTATCCACTGGCATACCAAGTCAAGGAGTGTATATATGGAAATCTTGAAGAAAAAGTTTAAATAAGGCAGCCTACACTTATAATGTTAGGTTGCAATAGCAGCAGCAGCAGCTAACAGAGCTTGGATCTGCATTCAATAGTATACCTTTAAGGTAATTTCTAATCATAAGATTTTATAATCTCAGGAAATGAGATGTTTTTCTTAGGAAAGTATCCATGGACCAAAAGATTGAAGCTTCAAACTTTCAAATAGTAGCAGTGTCTGAAAATTGCACTGTCTGGGATTCAAAACTCTCAAATTCTTGATGAGAACTACCACTGCTGCAGGTTCATGAGACAGTTTCCGAGAGTGGACATTTATCAATACAATGAATACTTTTATTATAACTACTGGTTACAGGGATTTCTTTTGAGCATCTGGCTGAAGGCTTAGGCTCTAGAAGAACAGGTACAACCTTAGAACTTTTTATCCCCTTGGAACTTTCTCTCAGGTCCATGTTCACCAGCTTTTTACCATTCCCATAATGAGGAAAAGCCCAGAAAGTCCAATCCAGAAGGGATACCAAGGAAATAAGCCATTTTAACCCAATACTTACAGATTGATTAAAGAAAGCTGTTCTTGGTGAGTCAGTTCCTGCTTGCACAGTCAAAATTTGTCCCTTCTACACAACTGCTTTCCATTTTGGGGGGAAAGTAATGGTGAGACAGTTTTGGCTGAGTTTTGAGAAATCACTGCTGAGAATTTTACTGGAGCTACCATAGGGCTGGAGAGCCAGAGGGCAAGCCACAGTAGAGGTTATGAGCAAAGTTTAAAGCAGATTTCTAAAAGATACAATGCAAGCAACACTCCTGAATGGCCAGTGGCCAGATAGAGCACAGGTTGAAAGACCAAGACCTGGAGGCCAGGTACAGCTAAAAATAGAGTAGCAGCTCATTGAGAAAACATCTAATAGCAGCTCATTGAGAAAACATCTAATAGCAGCTCATTGTTAAGATCCCAAGGAAGTGTTTCACATGTCTTTGAGCATTGGTGGCCCACCACTATTTGTTATTTGTAGTATGTGGGGAGGTCAAGGTGGCTTGGGATAAGGGCTCCTTGACAAGGCACAGTGGAGCTGCTATTATCCATTGTGTTTGAAAATCGAGATGAATAGGATAGGGTTTTATTTTTTTTTGCCCAGAAACATGATAATAAAATCTACACTTACTTATAGCTTATTATGTGATCAACACTATCATGAACACTTATTACACATACACAATGTATTTAATCTTCACAACAATGCTCTGAAGCTGGTTCTATTAGTATTTTCATTTTACAGATGTAAAGGCTGAGGCAAAGAGAGTAGTGGCAGAATCAGGTCTCAGTCTAAGGTGGTCTGACCCCTTCTACAGTTTGGATATTTGACTGTTCCCGGCCACATGTTGAAATCTGATCCCCAGTGTTGGAAGTGGGGCCTAGTGGGAAGTGTTTGGGTAATGCAGGCAGATCCCTGATATAATACATTAATGTCCTCCCTGCAGGGACAGGTAAGTTCTCATTTTATGACTTCCCATGAGAGCTGGGTGCTAAAAAGAGCTGGGCACCTCCTCTCTTTCTCTTGCTTCCTCTCTCACCATGTGATCTCTGCACACCCAGCTCCCCTTCACCTTCTACTGTGAGTGGAAGCTTCCTGAAGCCCTCATCGGAAGCAAATATTGGTGTCATGCTTCTTGTACCATCTTCATAACTGTGACTGAAATAAACCTTTCTTCATGAATTGTCCAACCTCATGAATTCCTTTATAGCAACACTAAACAAACTAAGACAAAAAAAAATGGTACTGGGGAGTAAGGCATTTCTATAAAGATACCAGAAAATAAAATTTAGAGGAGGATCTGGAACTGGGTAATGGACAGATGGTGGGAGAGTTTGGAGAGCTCAGAAGAAGAAACGAAGACAAGTGATAGCTTGGAACTTGGTAGAGACTGATTAAGAGGTTGTGACCAAGATGCTTTTATAAATATGGGCAGCAAAGGTCATGCTGACAAGATCTCAGATAGACATGAGGAACAACTTAGAAATTAGATTCAAAGGTTCCCCATGTTACACCTTAGCAAAGATCTTGACTGCATTTTGCCATGCCCTGGGACTTTGTGGAAGGCCAAACTCAAGAGTGATGACCTACAATATTTGGTGGAAGAAATTTCTAAGCAGCAAAGCATTCATGATGTGGTGTGTCTACTTTTAATAGCTTATGATCAGATATGGTAGCAACAGAATGTTCTAAAGGTGGAATTTATAATTTAAGGAGAAACAGAGAGCAAAAATTTGGAAAATGTGCACCCTGACTATGTGGTAGGAAAGGGAAGAGCATTTTTAGAAGAGGAATCCAAGTATACTGAGAAACCAACACTTTCTAGGAAGATTAGCATGACTAAAAGGGAACCAGGTGCTAAGTAATAATCAAGACAATAGGAAAAAGGCCCCGAAGCCATTCCAGAAACATTTGAGGCTGCCCCTGTCATCATAAGCCCAGAGGCCTAGAAAGACAGAATGTTCTGAGGGGGATAGGCCTGGGATGTTGCTGCCCTGTGCTGCTTTGAGACTCTGCTCCATATATCCCCAATGCTCTAGCTCCAGCTGTGACTTAAACAGCCTTAGGTACTGTTTGGGCTGCTATTGCAGAGAACACAAGCCATAAACTTTGGCAGTGTCCGTGTGCTGCTTTGTCTGCAGTCTCCCAGAATTAAGAGCGGTGGAGACTTGGAGGCTTCTAAGTAAATTTCAGAGGATGTATCAGAAAGCCAGGGTGCTTTTTGACAGACAGAAGCCTATCACAAGGCTGGAGCCACAGCAGAGAGCATCTGCTAGGGTAATGGCTAGTGGAGTTTTCAGATTCGATGTCTGCCTTGCTGGGTTTCAGACTTAGGTGAGGACTGTTACCCCTTTCTTTTTGCCCTTTTGGAATAGTAATATTTACCCAATGCCTGATAACCTTTGAATCTTAGAAGAAAAAAACTTGGTTTTTATTTCACAGGCTCATGGCTGGAAGAAAATTTCCTTGTGTTTCATATGAGACTTTGTACTATGGTTGTTTGAGTGCATGTTGGAATGAGTTCAGACTTTGGGGAGCTTTTTTTTTTTTTTTTTTTTTTTTGAGACAGAGTCTCAATCTGTCACCCAGGTTGGAGTGCAGTGGCATGATCTTGGTTTACTGCAATGTCCAACTCCTGGGTTCAAGCAATTCCTGTGCCTCAGCTACCTGAGTAGCTGGGATTACAGGTGTGCACCACCACGCCTGGCTAATTTTTGTATTTTTAGTTGAGAGGGGGTTTCACCATGTTGGCCAGGCTGGTCTCAAACTCCTGGCCTCAAGTGATCTGCCCACCTTGGCCTCCCAAAGTGCTGGGATTATGGGCATGAGCCACAGACCCAGTCTTGAGGACTATTAAAAAGGATGACTGTATTTTGTAACATGAGAAGCACATGAGATTTGTGAGACTAGGGACAGAATGCTATCATTTGGATATTTGTTCTCTCCAAATCTCACGGAATTCTCAGTGTTGGAGGTGGTGCCTAATGGGAGATGTTTGGGTCATGGGGTTGGATATGTTACGAATAGATTAATGCCCTCCCTGGGGGATCTCGCTTTGCTGGTTCCCTTCAGATCTGGTTGTTAAAATGAGCCTGGCAACTCCCCTCTCACTCCCTTGCTTCCTCTCTCACCATGTGATCTCTGCACATACTGACTCCCTTTAGCCTCTGCCACGAATGGGGAAGTTTTCACCAGATACTCAGTCTTTCAACCAGTAGAATCATGAGTCAAATAAACCTTTGTTCTTTACAAATTATTTAGCCTGTAGTATTCCCTTATAGTAACACAAATGAACAAAGATAGCCCCCAAGTCTGTATACTTCCCTGCTGTACTATGCTGCCTCATATTCTTCATCAAGCCGCTAGGGAAGCAATTACCTGGAGAATGCACATTTATAGGTTGATACTGGTCATCAGTTATTGATAGCATTATCAGGTGACTCTGGACAGACTGAAAGAATAATATTCTTCAAAACCTCTACCACAGAAAAATGTCTTTTAAGTAGTTAGGATGGGTCTGTCAGTCATTCTTAAAAATGTCTTTCTGGTTCATTATTGTAGTAGTCCATTCTGCATTGCTATAAAGAAATACCTGAAGCTTGGTAATTTATAAAGAAAAGAACTTTATTTGGCTCATAGTTCTGTAGGTTGTACAAGAAACGTGGCACTGACATCTGCTAAGCTTCTGATGAGGCCTCAGGATGCTTTTACTTATGGCAGAAGGTAAGATGGCTGACATGTCATCTGGTGGGAGAGGGAGCCGGTGGGGGGGGCAGTGCCAGGCTATTTTTAACAATCAGATCTCATAGTAACTAATATAGTTTGAGGTAACTCATTACCTTGAGGATTGCACCAAGCCATACATGAGGGATCTACCCCCATGAAACAAACACCTCCTACTTGGCCCCACCTTCAAAATTGGGGATCACATTTTAACATGAGATTTGGAAGGGACAAACATCCAAATTCTGTCAGTTTTCCCTGAACACAGGGAGCTCACCCAGCAAGACCACTGGAATCCTTGCCTTCTCAGAAGAGGTAGCATTTGAACAGAGTCTTGAAGAATGAATGAGGTTGTCAGGCACCCAAGTTGGGAGGCTGTTCCAGGAAGAGCCTGTGTAGGGCGGGGCACCAACACAGAGAGTGGAGCATTCAGAGAACTCTAAATAGTTCAAGATTGCCGGTTTGCAAAGAGCAATGCAGAAATGACAGATGAGACTTGATATCTAGGCAGTGGCCAGATCTTGAAGTTCTTTGCCAAGTAAAGGAATTTACAGTTTACTCTATAGGCATTAGGGAAGATTTTAAGGACTTTAAGCCAATGTTTCATGGTTAGATTTTCATATTTGGACTATGATTTTGGCAGCCAGTATAAAAGATGTGTTGAAGGGATCTGATCTAGAGGCACGGGGCCAGTAGGGGTCTTAGGCTGCCCTTCTCTAGGGATTTTCTTGGCAGTGGAAATAGCAGTAGCCCTGAACTTTCTGTTATGGGTCTGGGTCAGACCTCGTGGAATGTCAGAGCTCAGTGATAGGTGAGATCAGGAAGGTGGTACAAGGGAAAAATGATAGTTTGAACCATCTAGACTGCATGGTATAATAGAATTTACCATGAATAGAATTTACCATGAATAGAATATTCCAAATAGAATTTGGAATTTGAACCAAATATGTTTGCACTTGGAACATCTTTTTAGCCATGTCCATACATTAAAATGACAGCAGTATCATCCTCAAATGCAAAATTTCACTGTATCAGCATTGTAATTTTTATTATAATGCCATAAGACTTACTAGGAGACCAAACCAGTGCATAATTTACTTATTTTTTAACTTCATAACTAAACTCCCTTGGATTGTGTCCAAGCTGAATTTATAAACAGGCTCTATGTTTCAGGAAACCTGGTTGTGTTGTATAAGTTAGCGTAAAATGTACTCTTACTTATTTCAGAGAATTATTGATCAGATTAACTTTTTTTCTAATATTTATGCCATAGCTACCCTGAGTTTGTAGTCCATGAGTTTATTCCTCACCTCTTGGAGGATTTGCTCATATTCATACACACATACTACACCCACAGACACCTCAAAAGTGCTTCTACATATACAAAAGATGAAATGTTGTCTGTGAGGGTCTTTGCCTTCTCTCGAAAAGAAAGCCTTGATTTACTGACCTTAAGTCATAATTTAAAATTTCTCTTCTTTAATAAGTTTTCTAAAATACTTAAAACAAAAGGTTTGCTTTCATGCCAATTCCACTATGTCTTTATGTGCGTTGCTTTTTTTCTTTTCATCATCTTAACACAGCATTTTGCCAGAAAAATCAGTATTAAAATAAGCATTTTGAATGGTGTTGGGGCCCTGGATGGTTTTCTTACATGAATCATTACATCAACATTCTAACCCAATGCAACTAAACACAAATTGGCCTCCAGCTCACTATCACTTTAGAGGTGATATTATTAATTGGCCTTCTAGGCAATATACAGTGTCTTGATGTTTCTGCAGTTGGGTTCTGTGTGTCTGTAGGCATGTGCACAGGCCACATATGAACATCTGCACTCTCCTAGGCAGCTGCCAAGTTCTGTTTTCATGTTATTGATTACATACTCAGGCATCTCCCCTAATAAAACAAGCCCATCTAAAATGAAGTGAGCAAAATGGAAAACATACAGCATGGCCAGGGGCCAGGAGGCTGATATATACATTCCCGTAAGCTAACGCTTCACGTACAGTCTTGTATTGACTGTCAGAACTCATCGACCTCAATTCCTGTCACCTGATACTGATTTTTCCTGAAGGTTTTACATCATTCATTCTCTTTGAAGCTAATCAGAACTTATAATTCTGCAATACAATCATTTCAGAAGACTGAGACCTATGTCCAGTATAGGACATGAAGAGTTATTCCTTGACTATGTAATAGAAATAGTGTTTTTCTGATATATACTATTAGAGAACTTTAAGTAGAGATTTTGGAGTTAGATTGCTTGGTGGGTTTAAATTCCAACTTACTGACTATGTGATCTCAAGCAAGTTCCTTAACCTTTCTGTGTCTCAGTTTGCTCATCTGTAAAAAAAAGGAGGTGGAATAGATCCTTTCTAGTAGACTATAATGAGGACTAGATAAGAAAGCACACATAAAGTGTTTGGAAGATAGTAGTGTTAAATATCTTCTCTCTTATTACTCAAGTATCAATGTCTGACTATCCTCTGGTCCCCAGTGAACACTGATGTCCTTTAGTTGCTGCACGTTAATTATCTGGATTATCACTGATCATGAATGTGGAAAATCTGTCTTCCCAAGAGGATTGTGTGAACTCTATGACTAAGATATCTCTCTCTCCACCCCATATAAGCCCCAAAACCCTACCCATAGTGATACTACTTATTTTTTTCTTGTCACAGTGAATGATAATGAAAAATGTAAAAAAGAAGGACTATAAGAAACAGCTATTTTACAGTTATCAGAAGTAGATGGTGATAATGATGGAGAAAGATAGAACTGGGTAATCCAGGACCTCTCTTGAAGGCATCCTGTCAATATGCAGCTAACTGTTCTTTATCTTAAAAAGTGATGATAAAGTACATTTTGCAAATGTGAGAAAAAGGAGCATATAAATACTAAATAATGATTGTTGACACAGAATAATTTTTTTTCCAGAGCTATAAATGCCAGAAGATCCTGAGGAATTTATCTATTCACTAAGGGATGTTTTAACACACAAACTAATTTCAGACATAATTCAGATGATCAAAACAAAGTAATAGTTTCCCAGTATCATGTAATATAAATATTAATAAAAAGGCATTAATTTCACTTTCAGATGTGAACTATGTTATTTTTCTATTTGTTATTTTCACTTATGGTATTTTTTTTTTTGCAGAATTATAATAGTTTTCCTGGGTATAAGATTAAACTAAAACTTTATGTGGCAGTGCCTACATATATATGACATATATACAATATATATGAGATACATGTACATTATATATGTGTGTGTGTGCAAGTGTGTGTGTGTGTGCACAGCTAGTGAGTAAGAGAACCCAAATTCTTTGTATGATGAATATTAGTATCTGAACACATGCCCTTGATTAGATGTCTTGTGTAAGAGTCAGAGTGCAAATGCATAAAGGGCAGAAGGTGTCACAGATCTCCTTGTTCTCTCAGCTACTCCCACTACCGTCTTTAGAGTTGACATGTCAGAAATGTATTTACCTCATTGTCTTTACCAAAGAACATGATCTGGGTATAAACAATCTACTTTTTTTTTTTTTTTTGTATTTTTCTATTGAGAATAATAATGATGATTATGCAGAGGTGTCTGAAGATCAAATGAGATAATGTATACAGTGATTCATATGTAGTGAAGGTTTGTTCTTTTTTGTGATTGTTAGGCATCTGATTTATTCTAGCCTTTTTAGCTTCCACACTTTTGGTTGTTTAGAGTTTATAACACTTTTTAAAAGTAATTAGCACAGTAGCTTTCAAAACAGGCAATATTAGTTTCATTTTTCAGATGAATAAAATTAATAAAAGATGACTAGGACAATAGGAATTTTACTAGATATAATTTTTATTATTGGAGTATATAACAGTGCCTTAGACCAATGGAGTAATATAACAAAATATCATAGACTGGCTAGCATTGAACAACAGAAATTTGCTTCTCAGTGTTCTGAAGACTGGAGGACCCAAGGTCAAGGTACTGGCAGATTTGGTGTCAGGCGAGGGCCTGTTTTCTTGTACAAACATGGTGCCTTTTGCTGTGTGATCACTTGATGGAAGGAGAAAGGAATCTCTTTAAGCCTCTTTTGTAAGGGTATTAATCCTATTCATGAAGGTTCCACCTTCATGGTCTAATCGCCTCCCAAATACTCTACCTCCTAATCCATTACCTTGGGGGTTAAGATTTTAATTTATGAATGTTAAGGGGACACGAACATTCAGACCATGGCAAGGAGTGAATGGCAATTAGTCCAGGAGCATAACACCCTGGCCGGCCAGGCATCATGCTGATTAATAACACCCTGGCAGGCCAGGCATCATGCTGATTAATAACACCCTGGCCGGCCAGGCATCATGCTGATTAATAAGCAATAGTGATGCTGATCCTAGCAAGGCAAGAAAAACGTATTTGGGGACAGAGGTAGTAACAGTTTAGAGGACATACATGGTATAATGCTTAAATAATAAAATTGTCCATCAGTTTCTGTTGTCTGTCTAATTTACTTCACTTAGCATAGAGATAAGAAAAGGAGATTTAGAGAAAATGTTTTAATTGCATTGGAAATGCTACTCCTTTTTGAACGTTTTGAATGATGTTAGCTATCTGGTTATCCCAAGGAGTTATATTACTTAGGTGACCTCTCTCTGGAATGAAGAATTTCAACAGAACAGTGAAATTCTTGGAAAATATGTGTTTGGGAAAAAGAATAAATATTCCTTGGTTTATTCTCTGAGTTGTTTTTGAACTTTGATTTTTTAAATTTAAATTTTTAAAAATTTTTCTTAAGTTAATTGAGGTATGATTAAAATTCACCAGTTTTAGGTATGGTCCTAATGAATTTTAGTATATAAAATCATACATGTAAACACCATGACAATCAAGATACAAAACATTTCTATCAATGCTAAAATGTGAACTTTGAGTCAAGTTATTTTTAGTATGTTTTGTGTTTTAAAAATTTCTGAGAATCTGACAAATACAATGATCCTCTTCCTTGGAAAAGTGAGGAGATATACACAATGTTGCTTACTGTTTCAGAGGAATGGTGAAACCTAGCTTTGGGTCCCCAGATTCAGAACAGAGTTTAAATTCTTTACAATTAGTGTCTTTATAAAATAACATGTTTTCTCAGAAATAGAAGTCTTGTTTTTCTATATATCAATTGCCTGAAGAGTTGGCCTATTTGTTGATGGATGATTTCTTAAATAGAATCACTCATCTATATATGAAGGCATATTAGGCTTCAAAATTTTTGAATATGTTAATGTTTAAATTCTTTCAAAGTATCTCAACTTAACATGTACAAGGAGAGGGTTAGTGGTCTGATCACACCAGTAACTAAACATAGGTTTATGAGGTAAGGTGCAGAGCACCCAGTTAAATTTGAATTTCAGATAAACAAGTATTTTTCAGTATAAATATTCCCATGCATTGATAATTCCCATACAATTCAAATATGTCCCAATGCATGGGTCATACTTTTTCTTAAAAAAAAAAATCTATGTATTGATTATCTAAATTCAAATTTAACTGGGTATCCTGAATTATTTTATGATTCCAGCTCCTTCCCATTGGCAAAGATATATTTTCTCATATTTTATTCATCTCTGCCATCAATGCCTTTGCCATTGTCTATTGAAAAGCCTAGGATATAACAGATAGTCATAACATTTGCTAAATGAAAAAAGTTATTCAATTTCTAGGTAAGAGAGACTTTATATTTGCTTCAAGTATTTCAAGGGACTTTCTAAGAATTCAATATAGGATTGAACTCTAAGCCAGTCTTAATTTTGAGTAACTTGCCCAGCATGCAAATTAAAATCAGAATCCACATCTTCTTAACTCCAAAGTCCATGTTTCGACTTCTATTATTGATTATTGAAGAAAGTAATACTACATTTTAGGAGAATTTTAATTAATAGGGGCAGCATGAGGGATGGGGAGTGGAAGAGTAGGAAGCTGCTGGAAGTTAGAGGGTGGTAGCCAGGGATACTACATATCCAGCAATGTGTGGGGACAATCCCACACAAGAAGGAATTGTTTGGGTCCCACAGAGTTTTTGAGATTACTACCATATATTCATGTCAGAAATAGATAAAAATTGTCTGAACCTAGGACATGATTCAAACTGACATACATAACACAAAATTTTGCATGGTTTTAATATTCTTTAAATTTTCTAGGAATGAAACTGAAATGTAAGTCAAAAGAAGGTTATCCATAAAACTCTGACAAAAAATTCACTAGTGGATAAAATGCCAGGTGATATTATTACAAATTGATGAAATGAGCAGAGTAAACCTGCACATCCAGCTGGGAAATAATAGTTCCAGTGGCTCACAGGCAAGATCTACAGTCCAATTATGTCCATGTCCATGTCCTAGGTGCAGTACTGCATTATCTTCAGGCAGCTGTCTTCTCTGGCTTTACATCTTTGGGGACAATTCTATCCTGTGGATGGCTAGAACTTCCAGAACAACAGCAGCAGTTCCAGAATTTATTGATTAGTTGGTTATTGGTTTATGTTCCCAGTGGAATAGTCCACTTTTCCCCTGATATTTCCCTAGATGATGTTGCCTGCCTCGCTTTGCTCTTACATCTGTATCTTCAACTCTCATCGCAATAAGAACTTCAGACTAACCAGGCACAGTTGCTCACACTTGTAATCCCAACACTTTGGGAGGCTGAGACAGGTGGATTGCTTGAGCTCAGGAGTTTGAGACCTGACTAGCCAACATGGTGAAACCCCATCTCTACCAAAAATATATTAGCTGGGCATGGTGGTGCACATCTTTGGTCCCAGCTATTTGGGAGGCTGAAGTGAGAGGATCACTTGAGCATGGGAGGGGGAGTTTGCAGTGAGCCAAGGTTACACCACTACACTCCAGCCTGGGTAAACAAACAAACAAACAAACAAACAAAAGCAAAACTTGAGACCAGCTTCTGCTGAGAGGGGGCATGAGCAGAGGATGGGAGCCAAATTTATCCCTATATCCTTATTAAGGAATGAACTACCTTACAGTTTTACTGCTTTTTAAAAAATTATTATTCTGGAACTTTACTAAGAGCATTTTATTATTTTAGAAAATTTTGTCATTGATGATAATATTCCTATGATACTTGATCTTTCTATTTAGCAATCTGTATCTGTTAAATTTAAATTCCACATGGAGAAGAAAATATCTGTTTCAGCTTAATTTTAACTGCATCAAAATATTAATTATGTTATTATAAATTTATTTTCTTTATAAATGTGACATTATTATTTTTTTAAATTATGCGTACTTTGGAATATTTATTGAGAGCTGGTGCTCTGAGTTATCTGATGAGAATACTTCTTTTAAAGAGTACCAGCCAATCTGAACAATGGCTGAAATTCAGTTAAATTACATTATAAATCACTAGTTGGTAGATTCATTAGCCACAGTATAAAATTGTAGCTGGAAAAAAAACTATGTCAAAAAATAATAATGGTAAATATATTTTCGACACACATTTCCTAGGAAAACCCTGTAAACATTTAGAGAAACCATTCACAATTTTACTTTTTGTGAATATCTCTTAAAGTGTTCTTAAGTAAAAAACAACATTTCTTATAGTCTCAATGCATATATAGCATTTGTATAGAGAACTCAGGAAAACGTAAAGATTTCTTATGGGAAGGCTTGAGGTTGCATTGGTTAAATGACAGCCCTAATTCTTATAAAAGGCCAGTGGACACATCTGGACCAAGTATTATGGGGAAAGGTGACACCTTCTCAGAAATGCTCAGGCCACTTTGTGTATTTTATTAGCTATAGGATGCAAAGTGGCATAGTGATTAAGAGCCTCATTTGAAGTTAGATGGCATTAAGCTTGAGTCCCAGGTGTGCCACTTCATGAGACCTTAAATATTTTACTTAGTTTCTCTGAAGTTCAATTTTCTCTTCTGTAAGTGAAAATAATTATAGACCCTACCTTCTATCCATATAGAAAGTAACACGGTTAAGGGTTGCATTAATCTGCTCACACTGCCATAGCAAAATATCATAGATTGGGTGGCTTAAACAACAGAAATTTATTTTCTTACAATTCTGGAGGCTGGGAAGTCCAAGATCAAAGTGCTGGCCAATTCAATATCCAGTAAGGGCTCTGGAAACTGAATTGACCAGTCCTTTGATCTTGGACTTCCCAGCCTCCAGAACGGGCTTGCAGATTGGCTGACTTCTCCCTGTGTCTTCTCATGGCCTCTCCTCTGTATGAATGAAAGAGAGAGAGAGAGAGAGAGAGAGAGAGAGAGAGAGAGAGACAGAGAGAGAATGTCAGCTCTCTTCTTATGAGGACACTAATCCTATCAGATCAGGACTCTACCCTTACCACTTCATTTAACCTTAATTATCTCTTCAAAGGTCTTGTCTCCAAATACGGTTACGTTAAACTTTAGGGCTTCAACAGATGAATTTGGGGTCAGGGAGAGGGGACATAATTCAGCCCATAGCACACTAAACATTAGTTATTACTAACATCATATGTCTAATCTAATACAACCATGCTGTAAAGTAAGCGTTATTAACCTTATTTTCAACATAAAAAACTGAGGCTCAGAAAGCTTGACTCACATACTTGGGTCACACAAACATAGTACAAGCATCCGGGCAGTGGTGATACCAGAATTTAAATTTAATTCAGGTTGATGGCGATATACATGTTCATTTTACTCCATGCTAGATTGCTTTACAGAATAATGATATTTTAATTCTTATTAATAATTAACATTCTTCTAATACTTTATAATTTGTAAAGTGTTTTCCCAGCCTTTCATGTTCCTTTAGAGGAAGCCCTGGACTAGCTAAAAGGGAAAGAAAGGGAGAACTGGGGTGAGCGAGGGGGCAAACAGGGCCAAAGGAGCTACTAGAAAGAAGGCTTTATTTGAGGAAAGCAGGTAAAGCAAAACTTAAATGACTTTTCAGGCCAGAGAAGCAGGCAAAAGATGAAGAAAGGGTGACTCAAAGAAAGAATAGGCTTTACAAGAAAACAGCAAAGCAAGAAATGAGAGTAGAGTTGGCATCAGGGACTATAGGTAGACCCTGCAGTCGGATGCCTCAGGTAACACAAACACGCTGAGAATGGCTCAGCAAGAATTGCGGTTGCTGTAGTCAATTAGAAATGGGAAGAGAGCAAGATGTTTGTTCTGCATGAAAGAGAAGTCCATTGTTGCTATGGGCATGGTGGGTGGTTTAAGGTGTTGATCTGGGGTCAAATTGCCTGGATTACACTCTGCCTTCATCTTTTCTAGCTGTGTGGCCTTGGGGAATATTGACTTCCCTAGTTGCAGTATGGGAAGGTTGATACTCCCTAACTCATAATGTTGATAAATTAAATAATATACTGAGGGTTATGTGCTTAGCACTCTACCAAGGACACAGTAAAAGCAGTATAGTAAAGTGCTAGCAATTATGATGATGATGATGAATTTCATCCCTAAAATAATTCCTGTATGGTTAATGTGAGACATTATGTGCATTGCAATCATGACTGTGTCTCTTACACTCCACATGACAGGATAAAAGGCACACTATTCCTATAAAACATCATTATTTGCATTTGACCTTTTCTAGGAAGTACTCAGGAAGACTTAACAGAGACAGTGCCTTAGGTAGTGAAAGCAGGTTCTATTAGAACTTTAGGTGAGCAGAGAAATGTGGTTAGGCTGAACTAGCATCAAGGATCTGGAGCTGTATTAGCAGAGCTTTCTGAGGAAACATCTCCTATCATTCTTTTGTTTTCCTGGCCTGCCTATCCACACACACTCATGGTAGTCCCCTTTTCTGGACCAGAGGTTAGTGACGGTCTCCCATAGTGAACTGTTTGCCATCTTCAGGAATACTAGTCCCAACATGAATAAAAGAGAAAGTTGGAGAGCCAGAGCAGGAAGAAAAGAGAAAGAAGAAAAAGAGGAGAGGAAGAAAGTGAATAAATCAGAGATCTCTCAGACAGATTATCATAGCCAGTACTCCAAGAGAAAGGGCCTATGATTCCCATTTCATAGCTGAAAAGGTCAGGAAATGGATCATCAACTCAGATCTACAAATTCAAAATTGTACTTGTCCATCGTACTAAGTGTTGTTCTCTCGCTCCCACCTCCCGCCCCACCCACCCCATGAAGTATGGGAATACAGAAAAGGCCGGATGGAGCATGGGTTTATTTCAACTACCAGTTCTTGTGGTAGTTGAAAATGGCTGTGTGGTTGCTCCACCGTGGTTGCTTAGATGACTACAGGCTTCATTTGGAAAAAATAATGATAGTTACAGTCTCACGTAGCATCATGTTACAAGTAAAACTCATTCATTGAACACCAAAACTGTATGGTTAAATACGCTTGAAAGATTGTCTATAAAATAGAAAGGTCAACTTCAAGTTCATCTGTTCCTTATACATTGCATATATGCACATAAAGTTTTCTACATTTAACCTATGATGTTGCTCCTAATTGTGCATCATAGAAACTGTAAGTCCAGATACTTCATTCCATGTATAATTGAGGTCAGCTTCTGCAGAAAACTGGGACACCTCAATCATATAATCCCAGTCCATTCCACACCATCCTTATTATTTACAATGTTAGTCTCATTCTATATTGCCCATCTCTAAAATAATAAACATCGTAGGTACTTGTCATACATAAACATTGATAACTTGTTATTTTAATTAAAAGAATTTTAAAGTGTTGATGCAAGGTAACATTGATGATTTCAAACCGAATACAATTCCTGAATAAAGCAAGCCAGAAATCTTACATGAGACTATCTTTAGAAAACAACTATTGTGATCATATATCCTCTAGTAAGATGTTCACTTTTAATTCAAATGGTCAAGAAGTCTGAGTATCTTTTATTTCCTGAAGGGATGTATATATTTGAAATCTGGCACAACTCACTGAATGTCAGTGCATTAGATATAGGGGGAAGAACAATGAAGAAAAAGAAAATATATGAAAATAGACAGATGAATTTGGGAAGCTTACTTGCCTTGGGGGAAAAGAGCTATGAAATAGCTGCTAGCACCCTTGAAAATACTGCTTATGTGCCTCATTATGCCACCTAGATTTCCAGCCTGTCACATTCAATGAGGTCTTTGTGAGCCCATGATGCTAGGGCTGTCAGCCTGATGGTCTATAATTTGGAATGACTCCCACCCCCACCATTTTGTAATACTTCCTGAAAAGCAGTGGAGGAACCTTGCTGGATATTCCCTCTAACTTCATTTAATAAGAGTATTTCATGGTTTCAGTAAGAACAGCTCTGTTACCGATGTGCTGGGGCATCCAGTCATTTTCAGCACCGTTCATGCTTTTTTTTTTTTTTAATAAAGGACCTCAGCATGGAAAATTGCAATTACTTCAATTCGTAGAAATTAGTGCTATACATAGTGCCTTCAAATTCACCACCCTAGTTGCAACTCCTACAATCAGCCTCATCCACTCTCTCAGTTACGTTGTGCCTCCCCTGAGATTCTGATTGCATACATTGGGCCGTTTTTGGAGAGCTAGATGTGTCTTCTTAGAGAAAGTGCGCATTGTCTAGGAGTTGGGCAGCAGCTGCTTGATGCATCTTGTAGTTCTCCATGGAATGCCTGGAAATCTGTTTTGCTCCAGAAGGAATAGTGAATCCCACTTTCTCCTAACATGTGCTTCTTGATGCAGGATTGAGTGGAACTTGTTTCCCTGGAGCCCCCGTAGATTCTGTCCTAGCCTTGGTTTGAGGGCAAATCACTGATGAGGTGGGAACTGGCAGACATATCTATTGCAGCTTCCCAAAGCCTGGTAGGAAAACAAGGTCAGCAAAGGAGTGAAGTTCTGTGCTTCGGTACCTAAAGGAATTATCAGGAAAGGATGAGAGAATCAGTGAACATAAGATCATCTAGAGAGCTGCTTTCCTAAAGAAGAAGATAGATCACTTTCCTTCCTTCTTTCAACATCCTCCCCAAGCTTCTCTTTTCTTTAGAATGACAGCCACCTGCCACCCACCACCCACTTCCCTTAGAGGACTATAGAATCAGATATTTTTAACAGATTTAGAGAAACTGACTTGAACATAGGGCTCATTTTCTCACATGTCACTTTGGCAGGTGTAATGTATGTTTAGCAGAGGGATAAACTGGGTCTTGCATCTTTGAAGAGATGCTGATGGGATCAAAGCAGAATGACAACAGAGGAAGGAAAGAGAAGACAAGAGAGTCTTAGTACAGAACTCAAGTCCCAGCACCAGATTATTTCGGGAGCAGTGTCTTCCTCTTCCTGCCTGTTCTCTCAATGTACGTCCTTGTTTTCTTGCCTCACACAAACAGTCAGATGTCCTCAATGCCCTCAGTTCATTTCTGTTCCTAGCTAGCCAAGAATATTTATTTCTGTTCACATTTTCCTCTTACTATGGCCTCGCTCACATCATGAGGTTATGCTATTACATTCCAAGGACTATGTACTTGATTTAGGTATATTTGCTGGGAATATTGTCCTCCCTGCTTGAAGACAAGTCTCTCATTTGCTGTCTTGTGCTCTCTCTCTCTCTCAACTTTTTCCCTCTAGTTTAGTACAAAGAATCTTCAATCTGCTTTCAGTCATCACTGTTGACACATCAGAGAAATATGACTCTAATTTTTCAAAGAAAATATGAATCACGTAGTGTTCCCCACACAGACAGTACCCTCCTCTGTTAGCTAGCTGTACAATCTAAAATTCTGAGCATTGCTTTTTACACAAGCAATGGTCAGATTATCGGGACTGTACAGAGCAGAGCACCACGGCACCAGGATATGACCTCATCTGCTCTGAGGAGCTAAGTGGGGTTGAGCTGTGTCCATGTTTGGAGGAGTGCACTTCCAGTGGAGAGAAGCTCAGGAAGGAACAGCAATTTCTCATTCTGGACAACAGTCTGCTTCTTTGATAAGAACACTTCAACTGAAAATTAAAATGCAATGATAGGCTCATTATTGTCACAGAAAATTGCTCAATAGAAAATAAACTCTGTTTTTTTTTTTTTTTTTTTTTTTTACTACTGAACAACTAAATGGCATACAAAAAGAAACATCAGCTAAATGGAATAGGAAAAAAGTTCATTCACGGTTCATTGTTGTGAGTGACATGGACAATGCAAATAATGGAAATTGGGTTGGTTTCCAGAGTAACAACTTCTTAGGTGTGTGTTACGATCAGAACAGTTTTAGCTTGTTTTCTGTATGAGCAATACTTTTCATGGAAATTTCCTGATGATGCCCGTGTCATTGCAAGACCTTGAATATCCTTGATGAATCCAGATAACTATTTCCAAAGCCTTCCAGTAAAATGCAGAATGATTGCTAATGAGAATTAACTATTAAACTATTGGGTCAGTACTCAGAAACCAGAATATTGCATGAACCAAAGCATCCGATTCTCTAGCCCTGAAATAAAAGGAATTTATTGTCTTTTGATCACGAGGCAGAGGAAGGACATAGGAGGCAGCAGAAGGTGAATATTCAAGAGTGGCACTTAAGCCTCAATCCTGTCATTACACTCTGCCCACTGAAGGTTCCCACAAATATCACTTGGACGCAACTCTCTCAGTCTCTCATTACTCATCGGTTATGCTTTAAGGCTTTTTATCTGACCCACTGTGAAGGGGATGCATTCCAAAGCTGAGAACATTATTTCCCTTGAGCGTGTGCAGGTGGGTGGGTGAATTTACAGTTGCAGGCATTCAAGAATTTATCAGTGACAGCAAGATTCCTGCAGGTTCATTTCAGCTGCCAAAGGAATGACTCTGCTGAATATTGATTCTGTTCTGCTTTAGGTGTTGCCCTTGGAGGCAGTCACTATCCACAAAAACACACGTAAACTCATACTCATGCAGCCCACACAGCAACGGCACATTGCTCTTAGATAAGGTCAGGCAGCTACATCTTCTGGAACTGACGCTGAGCAGAGAACTATTCTAGATTATGTGTGTGTGCTGGAGGAGATGAAGGGCAATTATACCGAAAATAAAGAACATGTTTTAGTAATCTGAAGATATTGATGCTTCAACAAGAAACATAAAATAAAAGCCTACTGTTACATACAAATAAAATGGGCAATAAAATATACGCGTAAACAACTGAACCAGTATGGGGACAATACTGGCATTTTTGTCTGAAGAAATCCTAAGCATTTTCGTATGAGGAAAAAGATAAAGAAGCAGAAATTAAAAGGATAACTTGAAGAAGACCATAGGTAGCATGTCAGGCCTGTGGTAAATCTTAGAAGAGATGACCGAAAAGCTAATATTTTTCTTGTCTTAGAGGAAATACATGAAGTCAGTGTAGTTAAGGCAAGTGAATGCCCTGGGGCAGCCTATCCAAAACTGTTTTTCTTAAAATCCATGCAATATTCAGAGGCATTTCTCCTATTTTTTGAAAAATAAGTTCTGGTTTCAGAAAGCAACAAACAGTATCCTCTCTTAGAGATTAACAGAGAATATCAACATTTTAAGGGCCCTGAAGATGGTTCTACAATACAGCTCTCTAACTGTAACAATTTTTAATTCCATGTTTCCCAAACTTATTTGATTAGGAAGCCTTATTTTTGTTGTCCCAGGAATCTTGTAGGAATCTTTTATGACACACATTTGGTGAAGCAAATAGAATGAAATAATCAAAGAAGATGTTGAACACATAAATCTTCCTTTTTTCCTTGCTAGTAGAACCATAGAAATTCTTTTCCCAATGGCCTCAAGAGCTTGCAAGCTATGTTTTGTTCATCAACCTATCTTTTTTTAAAAAGAATCTTTCGAGTCAGGTTAATAGAACTATTTCTTTTCAAAAACATTTGGGACCTGATTGCTTTTATCAAACAAGCTCCTATAATGTTTTGAATATATTTTCTGTAGTTTGCACTGAATCATCAAAAGGAAAACTGTGGTAAAGAATACATTATACTGTCTAGAGCATTTTACATTGAGGAGAGTGAAATCAGGAACCTGAGAGATCATACCTCAAAGAACTACTATGCAATTATGGCTCAAGGTTGTGTGTTGTTTCTAAGGCATTCAGTTATGATACATCAAGAAGAAGGTAGTGGAAATGATTTTTGTTAATCACAACTAATCATCTTGTTTGTCACAGATTTGGTAATACTTGTTCAATTGTCTCTAGTCTATATGTATATAGGGATCCTAGTAATAACTAGCTGGGGAACTGGCTGTTGGCAACAAACAACACAAATGACCTTTATCACTAGATTCTTCTAAAAGAGGGACTCTAGGCTGTGTCCTCAGGCCTCTCTCTAGTCAACAATTCACAACATCCTATAAAAGTGGAAGCAATTTTTCTCATGAATTAAGAGGAGGTTATCTTCGAACTGTCAGGTAATAATTAACCTAAACTTTTTGACTAGCACCTAGATAGTATTTGGTGAATTTTATCAGTGAGAGACAACTAATTCTATGTTAATATTATCAGACTATCGGACTACCTGTTTTTATGTGTGTAATTTCTTACTAGAAATTCAAGCCCATTGCTTCTAGGTCAGTGAACACATAATGTTTCTCTGTGTTTGGAAGTATTTAATGATACGTAGTAGGTAGGGAAGATTTTGCTGTAAAACCTCAAAGTCAAAATATTTATAAAGGGAACAAATTAGACTCCCTAAATATGAAATTAAAACCTTTTTTTTTTTTTTTACTATAAAACAGCCTGTAAGAGGACATGAAAAGACAAAACAGTGTAAAAGAAAATGTGTGCATCAAATATCATCATCAAAGGCTAATAGCCAAAATACTTGAAGAGTTGCTACAATACAGTAAGAAACAGACAAACAATATAACACAAAAAGGAAGTAGGGTATAACAGAACATTCAGACAAAAAGATACAGGTAGTTTATCAACATGTAGAACAATGTTTCACCTTTCTGATGGTCAAGTAAATATAAATTAAATTGACAATTAGATATAATTTTTATCTTATCAGATTAATAAAAGTCCAGTATTTATGAAAGTATAGTTAAAGCAGCTATAATCTCAATCAAAAGAGTTTAGAGGGCAACTTTCCCATAATTAAACATTTATGTAGTATTTAAACCTTTTGACTTAACAACTCTATTATTAGTAATTAATTTTACAGAAATATTTTCTAAAGTGTTTATAAAGTGTTCAGAAACAAAGATGTCCCCTGAAGCTTAATTTGTAATAATAGAAATGCAGCATTATTTGTAGTAATGAAAATTTGAAAACAACCTAAAGGCCTATATTGAATATGTTATGTTTGATTCAGAGAATAAGAAGACTAATAAACCATTAGAAAGAATCAGGATTTGCGGACTCTAACAAGAAAACCTATCTATGACATAATGCTAAGTGTAAAACATCAGTGACAAGCAGTTCATATAATTTTATTTTTCAGATAAGTCTAAATGCATGTTTGTGTGTGTACACCTGTAAATGATGTAGCAGTGACTTTCTTTTTTCTTTTTTTATATACATTTTATTTTTCAACATTTTATCGAAAACTTTTTTTTAAAAAAAGCAAAATAAAATAAAAGCACTTCAGATGGAATCGTAAGGGAAGGATGCCGTATGATTAGCCTTATATGTCTCTTTAAAGTTGTTTCCCAAGTCAAATAGTAGGCATGATCTAGAGAATTAGAAGTGCATTTAATCCCAAAGCTCAGCTATCATTTCTCAATCACTGCCCCATTGATAGCATCTCATCTGTCCCTTGGACTACTGCCTTGACCTTCAAACTGGTCTCCCTGCTTCTACTGTTGATTCATTGCAACAACCCATTCTCAACACAGCAGGCTGAATAGTCTTTCCAGCATTTCAATGATATGCTTTCTGTTGCACTCAAGATAAAGTCCCAAATCCCTAACCCACCCTGTAAGGACCTATGTCATCTTGTTTTCCCCAGTTTTCCAGCCTCCTCCAATTGTATGCCACCCCTCCTTCACTAGGCTCCAGCCCTCTGGCCCCTTTCGTTTAATCAAGGGCACTGAGTTCTTTCCTGCCATAAAACCTTTGTACAAGTTTTTCACTTTTCCAGAATGCCTTTTCCCTGACTCCAAACCCATCCCATTTCTCCTCATTTCTTGGCTGAGATGCAGTCACTCTTTCACACTCATCCAGACTTCCTCAGAGAGGCTTTCCTAACTAAATTATATTTCTGTCAGTTTCTTCTTTCAGTTTACTTGTCACAGTTTGTAATCATATTATTATACGATTCTTTGCCTAATATTTGCCTTTCTATCAGAGCAAGATTTATGCAAGCAGGAACCAAATTCTTCAAACAAACAAACAAGCAAACAAGCAAGCAGTCTATGAATTTATTTTGTTAGCATGATACCTGGCAACATAAGAAATATGTTGAATAAATGGAAGACTATACCAACACCTCCCACCCTGTTGATTCTTATTTTAAAAGCCCAGTTTTTCTTAGGCTTACTTCTGTAAGCATCTCATAAGATATTCCAAAGTAAAGTGAACACAAAACCAATCAACTATAATAAAAAAGCATTTTGGTTAATGAACTGAAGTATTATACTGGGTGAGTAGAAACATCCTTGGGTGTCACTTACATAAACAGGCTCTGCTGTTTTCATATTCTCTCCATCCATAAGAGAATGGGTGTCTTAACCCTGATAAGCATTTGTGCTGTTAGAATTCTAACAGGGGAAGCTGGCATCACTATTTAGTTATGTCTTAACTTACATTTTACTTTTGGCAATTTAGATTTTATGCCCTTCTATCTTTTTAAAATGAAACCAAAGCTCATCTGTTCTTATACCCTCGAAATTTAAAGATTTTTATTTCTTTGACAAAGGAGATGGTAAATTGGGAAAATATAGGAAAACCTCCTACCAAAAATATCAGTCTTCTGGGAAGACAAAGACAAACAGAAGCCTAATCCTGTGTTTATGTGTCAAATGTTGCTTGCCTCTTTTAGATGAGTTTTGCAAAGGGTTTTTTTAATGTGCAAGCTTTCTTTCCAAGCTCTGCAGTTACATTTGTTCTAGTCTCATTTCCCAGTTCCACCAGAAACATCTGCATCTGCCTTTGATACAAGTTCTGTAAGTATTTTATGTTAGGTACTAATTAAATTTCTTTGAGTTGTATACAATAAAAACCAGAAGATGATAAAAAGGGACAAAAGAAATGAAAAAAGACTTGAACAATGAAGCACTTGAAAGGATGAAGACAAAACTACTCCAAACTCACAGATTTTTTTCTGTAGAGTTCTGTAAGGAACATGTATCTGTCCTTTTTCCCTATTGTCTGCTGGTTAAAATTCTCAAGGCCACGTTCTAATTGGACCAGATTAAAGCAGGTGCCCATGTCAGTGTCCAGTCGGGTATTGCCAGCCAGATCTACTTCTGTGAATGGAGTAGGCACAGAAGAGGTGTTTGAAAGACACCTTAATGGATCTTTATCACTCACAGCCTATACATTCTATTGAAACACTTGATTGATGGATTAATGATAAGAAAGCAATAAATATAGATGTATAACTCACTGAGAGACTTTGAGAGAGCCATATTCTAACAAAAGGATTCTAGAATGACATATTTTGAATTTGTTCAAATACTGAGAAAGATATAAAAAATTAAGGCACACAGGTAACCTTTATGTTTGGGGTGTAGAAGGTTGACCTTTAGCAGTGTGGCTTCCTATGTCTTCAGTCTCCTGCTGGAAAGGGCATTTTCTAATGTGCATTATGTCTTATTAGCTTTGACCCACTTTCTCCCTTCTTGCATACCCAAATTCACACCATCGTTTGTTTTTGTCCTCTATCATTTGGTCCCCTTTCTCCCACTATCTTTGTCACTTTTTACTATGGCCCTCACCTTATCACCTTATTCCCAAAGATTGATATTGGCCAGCAGCTATTCCAGACTAAAATTATTTACCTCCTTTATTCTACCTTCCAAGTGCTGGAGGATGAATCTTCCTAAAACATCACTTTTGTCATGATGGCAATCTCCTCAAAAATATTTTATCCATTTTGCTTTCCTACTTAATCAATTATAATCTCCTCTGCTGATCTGTCAAAGTCTTTTTCTTACCCACGCTTAGTTTCCAGTCTTCCTTAATCTGAATGCTTGGGTTTATCAGTTTGGCCTTCTTAATGTCCTCTTGTAACCGTATTCACACAGCTACTCCCACTCCTGGCTCACATTTGGTTTTGTACTGCGCTAGAATGCTTTACTTCATCTTTCTTCTTTACCTATTGAAATTCAGATTATTATTCTAGACCTATCTCCAGTCTTAACCTCCCACAAGGGCTACCTTATGCCTCCTGTCCCACCTATTTTAAAAAATTATTTTATTTTTGTACTTGTTATGTATTATGATTTTATAAAAGACTGTTCCGTTCTTTAATGACTGTAAACCATTTGCAAATTTAGCCTACCAGTATATAGAAAGGACATAATACTCTTTTATTCTTTACTATTTTAAACAAATATTTATTATATGCTTCCTACATGCCTGACATTTGTCTAAACAATGCAGATATGAAGAGCAAGACAGATAAGGGTACCTACTACTGTCAGCCTTAATTATGGCAGAAAAAGATAGACTACAGCCTGGACAAGGTGAAAAGTGACAGGAGATATGTAAGAGAGATAGGGTCAGACTGGAGAGAAATTTGAAAATTATGGAATAGGGAAAATAGCATGATTTCTTTTCCTCCTCCCCATTCTCCTTCTCTTATGCTAAACTGTATGGGTTTTATTTTAAATGTAATGGATGATCACTGACTTCTGTGTAGAAAAAATATTATAAAAGGGCAAATGAAGAAACAGAGAGGGCATGCAGAAATCTGGGGAGGAGATGATGGTGCTTTGGACTAAGGTGATAGGAATAAAGCTAGAGGAATTGCTTCATGTGCTTACATGTGACCTCTCCTGCTATATTAAAAACCACTGGACAGTTGTGGTGGCTCATGCCTGTAATCCCAACACTTTGGGAGGCCAAGGCAGGCAGATCTTGAGGTCAGGAATTTGAGACCAGTCTGGCCAATATGGTGAAACTCCCGCCACTACTAAAAATACAAAAGAACCAGCCGGACGTGGTGGCACACACCTGTAGTCCCAGCTACTCAGGAGTCTGAGGCAGAATTGCTTGAACCCAGGAGGCTGAGGTTGCAGTGGGCTGAGATTGCATCACCGCACTCCAGCCTGGGAAACAGAGGGAGACTCTGTCTCAAAAAAAGAAAAGAAAACAAAAAAACCGACCCCCCCCAAAACACCACAGACAGATGCTATATCTTAACCTATGAAATATTCCACATGTAAAACACACAGCAGATGTTCCGTATGTATCTGTTGGCAAAATAATTAAATTTAATTTTGCCAGAGCTTTATTTTAAAAAATTGAGAAATAGGAGACTGATAGTATATAGTGACTGAATTGACCAATTATTTTGGTTGTTAAACATTTCTCTTCATCCTCATGATGGATACCTGCACAATTACTGTTTGATTTACCAGGCAATGATGTCCAGTCCAGACAGAGTCAAACTACTAACTTGAACCTTCCTATCATTTTTCAGTTTTTAGACATGTCGTCAATGTGTCACAATATTGTAAGGATCTTTAATAAGAAAATCTCAAGGCAATGTAAGATAGCTGAACATTTTTTTCTTCCCACAAGTATAGTTCTTTTTAGTCCAGTATGTTTGCTTTTGCAAATGTCATGGTAATGCGTCAAATAATATTTAATCCCCAATGTATAGTTTTGAGTAGGATGTGCCAATGATTAAAACTCTATGTATGGAAATAAAACTGCTGCTTACAAAGGCTGTTAAATCTCAACATTGTGTTTGGGTATGTAATTCATTTTTCTTTTTATAACTGTAACTTGACTCTTTGAGGACTAACTTTTCCCAAGTAACTTTTTGAAAAAGAAATTTAAATGCACACAAGAGAGAGACACCATATAAGTGAGTTGACTCAAAGATATGTAATCTACTCCTTACAGGTAAATTAGATAATGGATACAAAGCCTAGGATATCAGGTTTCCAGTGTAGATGTCTTCTGAAAAATTATCAAGGTAAAAAAAAATGAAATAATAAATACAAAAGCACTTTGAAACATTTTAAAAATTATATATTTAGTACTCTTTTTATTTAATAAATCAGAAAAACTTCTTTATCCTTTATTCAGATCAATTTCAAGCCCTTGGATTCTAAAGAAAATAGTTTTTGGAATGGTTGCCTAAAAGCCAAAGTTTACTTCACCAATCTGAAAACCTTCTACTGTCTTAATTTGTACAAGAAGTGCGAGAGGAGTCTCCTTCAATATTTACTAATATCATTTGGAAAAATAAATTTCTAACCATATGGTTCACTGAAGAAAATAGTGCCAAGTCCTGATATGGCCCATTGGAATCAAATCACAGTTTCATAGAATTTCAGAGGTGGACAGGGCATTAGAAATCATTTAGTTCAATTCATTTCTTCTCACATGGTAACAATTCATTTTTTTTTTTGAGGCAAGTTCTTGTGACAGAGAAGAATTGTCAACTGAGAGGGAGCCATGCACTATATCTTCATAATGAAAAAAAAAAAAAAGCAGCACTTTTTTCTGTTACCTGAACCCTTTTGCAGCAGCATTGAGACTTAACCTCTGGTCTCTAAAGCTGAGGCCAATATTCTTCACCCACATCCTGCTTGTTTGAATATCTTAATTTTACTGTATTTTTGAAGCCATTCCATTAACTAAACTGTTAAAAATAAAATTAAAATGTCTTTAATTTTCTATATTTCAAGAACTGTTCTAAGCACTTACACCTAGTAAGTTGTTTAATTATCACTACATTCCAATATCATTTCCACTTTACAGATTAGAAAACTGAGGCTCAGAGAGTTTGATCATTCATCAAAAATCCCAGAGATACTGAGTGGTATAGATATGAATCTACACAATATAAATACTAAATACCTGCCAATTACTTTATTTATGACTACCCAAAGTACTTCACTTAAAATTATAATAAGACTTAAAGAGTCAAATTTTGTGCTGAAAAATAAACAGTATATAAAATTCTGATAAGGACTGCTTCTAGTTTTAAAACCCTGATAATTTAACTTTCAGCATTAGGAGTTCAAATATATCATCAAAGAAAGAGTCCGAGAGATGCTTTGCTAATTTGGGGAACATATTTCTTAATTCAAATATTCATGTGAAAGACTCTGCATCTGCTTCAATCTTGTCTATACCTCCAGATATCAACATAGCACTTGGAATGTGATAGGAGTTCCAGAACATCTATGAAATGAATGAAGGGATGAATTATTGAATTGCAAATAATTTTTATGCATAAAAATGCTAAAGATTTTATTAAGGCAAATCTGGTGACTTGGAATGACTCATGTAGCTTCCCTCAATATTAAAAAAAATTCTTAAATTACCAAATTAATAAATTTAAGCCTTATAGGTATTATTAAATGTTTATTTAAAATTTTGTTTTTGTTTAAGTACTGTATTAATTTAATTGCACTTTTAAATTAAAAGGGGAGGAGAGTTCTGTAAATATTTTAAAATCTGAACACCAGAAAAATTACAAAATAATGGCAGTTTTTACAAATCAAAATTTGGGGGAAAAAAATCAAAATTTGGACTATCAACATAATTATTTTTTCCCCTAACAAATCGCTTTTCTTTCTTTATAAACAAGCAGGTATAATAATGCAATATCAATTTACTCTATATATTTAGGAATACTTGCCAAGCAAAATATAAACAACGTAAAATACTTGTGGTTTTTTTTTTCTGTTTGTTTGTTTGTTTTGAGACAGAGTCTTGCTTTTTGCCCAGGTTGGAGTGCAGTGGTGCAATCTTGGCTCACAGTAACCTCCACCTCCCATGTTCAAGTGATTCTCCTGCCTCAGCCTCCTCAGTAGCTGGGATTACAGGCAGTACACTGCCACACGTGGCTAATTTTTGTGTTTTTAGTAAAGAGAGGGTTTCACCATGTTGGCCAGGCTGGTCTCGAATGCCTGACCTTGTGATCTGCCTGCCTTGGCCTTTCAAAGTGCTGGAATTACAGGCGTGAGCCACCGCACCCAGCCCAAGATAATACTTTTTGTTTCGTGTTTGTTGAATTCCACAATGGTAGCATAGTGGGTAAATAAATATATGCTTAATTCATGTATTGGTATTTGTTTTATGTTGGTCTTCCCAGATATTTAAAATTTCATTACTGAACAGAAATTATCTATTCAATCATCTTGATAACACATGTGTTTAAATACTATAGAAAGATAATTGGAAAATAGATGCATTATAAGTAGAAATTTTATACTACAGTAAACTCAAAATATAAGACTATTTCAGGTATATTGTTTACCATCTTAATTAGCTATTTAAAAAATAAAATGTCTCAGCAGATCTGATCCTTTTTTCCAGAATGAATTCTAGTCAAGTGATTCAATGCAATAGTTGGGGAAATTTCCTATTCTGCCTCCATATAGCTGGAATATTTGATTGCCCTTTGTGTTCTAAGCACTATTTTACAGAGAAGACCTGTATTATCTGGCAGTGCTGGGTGTTCTCCCACTAAGTAACCAGGCAGCCTGTTTCTGCTCAGCTTACCCAGCTAGAGAAGAGTGGCACAACTCACAGTGGTAAGGTGTGCACTCCAGCTGTGCAACGCTGGAGAAGCCACTGGATATTTTGAATAGTTCAAACATATTATTTATTTATACAGTAATATTGAGATGTTTTTTCTTCAGTAAGATGATAATTATTTTAGACTCTCCAGCCATTGTTACAGCCAAATATAAATTATTCCCTTCACTGGGTGGGTGGGAAGTAGAGGGCAAGCATTAGATAGATGGTCTTTAAAGAGTCCTTTCAGTGTGAGAGGATATGATTTTAGATGTCTATAATCCACTTGGGGAAATAACCCTGAAGCAAAGATAACTATGAAGGCTGAATATAATTAATTGCTGAATAAATTGCCTGAAGGAAGAGAAGCAACATGAAGTTTAACGAAACTTGTGTTCAGCAAATTTATTATAACAGGATTTAAAAAAGAAACTTATTGGGTGGGAACTGTATTTATAAGTAGAGTTCTCTATGTTTTTATAAAATGGTCTAATAAATTGAAATGTAATCTACTTTTCTTAATCTATAAGTACTGCTGGTCACTATGTAACCAACTTGATCCCAGCATAGTTTATTGAGTTACTGAGATTGGCTGAACTAAACATTTCTTATTTTTATTAATATCCTGGGCAATTGGATTAATTACAAGGTTATTAACTTTTAAATAATAGGGTTTTTAAGAAGTGTCTTTTTAATTCTAATTGTTCTGTCTCTATGATAGTATCTTTCTAATTTCAGTACTTAAGAATTATATTCAGAGAACTGAGTTTTACAAATACTCAAAGAGCAATTTTCAATGTTATTGCTTGCTTTCTTTTATTGGTTATTGGTATTTTCTCCAATAATTTAAATTGATTTAATTCCCCATTCAAATAGTGTATGATACAAGTATCCAAAACCGAAAAAAAAATACAGTCTTGTTTTGGTATTTTATTGGCCAAGCCTCTAATGCACCTCAAGTTATATTTGGAGAACATTGCCCTATATCAAATAACAGTTCTATAATTGTTACCTTCAGCTACATTCATCCACTTTTACCTTTCTTTCCCTCTTTCCGCCCTGTAGATTCTGGTGACCATGCCAGGGTTCGTTGCCAGAAGTTCTTGGTTACCAAAAAGTCCAGAGAATAAGTGTAAATCCACTCTAGAAAACAGCACATGGCAGATTTGGGGAAATAATTCCACTGTGAAACCTAAAGACTGAATGTTAGTTAAAAACACAATCATGTCTTGATCTAGCTGGCTTGGACATCAAAAATGGCAGAGGGCCATTGGATGAATGTGGTAGGCCATTCTTGATAAATTCCTTATTTAAGAGGTCTCCTCCTGCATTGATCTCCTTGGCTCTATATCAGAAGTGGCAGCAATGCCAGCATCCAGCATCTTTCATCTGGGAGAAAAGTACTGGGACCAGGGAGAAAATTTCATTTGTTATGCAGGTCCATTTATCTTCTCTACTTTCCAATGCTTTTTTTTTTCTTTGTCTCCTCTGCCACTGGGATTGATTATTTTTATGAGCTTATTTTTTGTCTGTATTTTTAGCTAGAAAAAATTTCAAGTAAGTGAATACTAGAAAAATGCTTTGGGCTTCTGTGAACAAGAGTTATAAGCATACACAGGTGAATTTTTAAATGAGTTAATCATGACTTCAAGATGTACTCAGATATATTGATGATAAAGTAGGACTTCAGGAGGACTATAATAGCAGCCTTTTACCTTTTTTAAAATTTTTTAAATAGATACTTCACCAGGAATTAATTGAGAATTCTTGCAAATGCTCTGGGCTGAAGATTCTATTAGCCTTCGCTTGAACATTTTGGTCAGGGTTCCCTTCTCCCTTTTTGGAAAATCTTTTTTCTTGTATCAAGGAAACACACACAGTGTAGATTTTATTTTTATTTTTTGTTTTATTATTATTATTATTATTTTGAGATGGAGTCTCGCTCTATCACCAGGCTGGAGTGCAGTGGCTCGATCCGCACTCACTGCAACTTCTGTTTTCCGCTATCAGGCAATTCTCCTGCCTCAGCCTCTGGAGTAGCTGGGACTACAGGCATGCACCACCACGCCCGGCTAATTTTTTGTATTTTTAGTAGAGACGGGGTTTCACCATGTTGGCCAGGATGATCTCCATCTCTTAACCTCATGATCTGCCCTCCTCCGCCTCCCAAAGTGCTGGGATTACAGGCATGAGCCGCCTCACCCAGCCAGTGTAGATTTTATTTTTTTAAAAGTTGAATCACACAATCATTTCTTTTCTTGCTTCATGACACAGGAAAGGCTTCCCATGTTTTGAGGAAAAACCTGCCAGACAGTGATCGAAAGGTCAACTCATCTTCCTGGTAACCCTTCCAAGGGGACTTTGGTACTGCTGATAAATATGTGTTCCACAGATGGCACCATTTTATCTTCCAAAAAGCTCCTGCTCTGAATAGCACTGAGTTATAACCCTACATAAATTAAAAAAAAAAAAAGTGTGAACAACTTTCCTCTGATCAGCGATCGGTCATTTTGCACAGGATTTCAGAGCTCATGAAAGATGTCCACTGGTCAGTTCATCACAGTGTCTGCATGCACTCAATTAGCTATGCTGTAAGGAATGCCACTTGCTCTTTGCATTCTGTGAGACAGAACAATAGGGCACTCTCCTCTGGAATAGCTGCTGATTCCTTCAAAGCTCAGTCAAAGCCCACATTTTTCCTTTTTGAATAATGCATGAGCTTGGTTCACCCATGTGCTGCTAATCTACTATGGAGGAAGCTTCCAGCAGCTTTTAGCCTTTTGTCTGATGCCACTGAGAAAAACTCACCAGTTCAAACAGGAATACCTTGTGATCAGACTTTGTTTGGTAGAAGGTTTTTGATGAAAAGGTAGGAATGAGAGAAACCCAGAGGAGTGTGTTTGCACACAGACAGGCATGCTGACCTTTGAGACGGCATCCAATTCAATATGTCTTACCTTGTGGGCTCATGTAAGATGGAAAGGCAAATACAGCTTCTGATGCACAACAGTGAACAGACTTTGTGTTGAAGAAGTACTTCCTCTATGTCCCCTTGTGAAATTGAGGGCCCAGTCAGTGGCCAGCTCTCAAGACTTCTTAGTCCATGATGGTCAATGTGACCCATGAAGGATCTACTTCTATTTGTTACCTATTATTCCCAGGACCACTGTAACAAATTACCACCAACTGAGTGGGTTAAAATAGAGCAACTTATTATCTCATAGTTCTAGAGGGTAGAAGTCCAAAATGAAGAGGTTGGAAGAGCCAGGCTCTCTCTGAAACTTCAAGGGAAGATCCTTTCTTGCCTCTTCCAGTTTCTGGTGGCTCTTGGTGTTCCTTGGCTTGTGGCAACAGAATTCAATCTCTGCTTCCATCTTTAAGTAACTTTCCTTTCTGTGTGTCTTCATCTGTCTTCCCATAAGGGTACCAGCCATTGGGTTTAAGGCCCAACTCAATCCAGTATGACTTTATGTTAATTAATTACACGTATTTCTAAATAAGATCACATTCTGAGGTTCTGGGATGCCGTAAATTTTGTGGGGATACTTTTCAACCTAGTACAACCTATGGAAATAAAGAATCATAATTTATAGACCCCTGTGCTAATCTCTAGATGTGTCTGAAAAGCTTGCTTAGTGCCTAACCATATTTAAAATGGGGATAAAGATGCTTCTAAGGATCATATTCCATTCCCTCAATCAGAGGGAGACAGCTTCATGTCTGCACACCTACCAGTCTTCTAGAACCAAAGGTTTCCCTATACATATGTGATCAAACCCACATCCTTCAATGCTCCTTTCATATGACTTTTCTCTGAAGCTATGTTTTTTTTCCAGAGGATGTTATTATTATTCTTTTAGTCCCATAAATTTGAGCAGAGTTTTATAAATTTAGGATTTCTCAAAGTCCCCAAACACTGTCCTGGGATTTCTAGGTAGGAGGGACAAGAATTAAGCAGTGAAGAATCATGAAATCTCAAACATTTGAAGGAAATTGAGGTACTGGACAGCCAATCATTTTTGTAAGATAGTGTATCTATTAGCTCCTTAAGCAGGAGTGGCCAAATATGAAACCAATATGTTTACATAGTGGATGATTTCTGAAGAATGAAGAATATATTATGAGGGAGGTAGGAGAGCCCCAAACGAACCTCACCTGTTTTATAGGTTAGCTTCGAGCTATCTCTGAGGCTCACATTGACCTCTTCTGTCGTCTCAATTCTTATGTACTGAACAATCAGCATGGATGTTGTGTTTAGCCTCTGTCTAAGAGTGGAGGAATGTGAGGCGGCAGAGTGTAAATGAAGACATTTTCTGTCTCTGGGTCCAAGGAATACAGGGGGCTCTCGTGCCTAGCAGAGTGGCCAGGGAAAAGCAGGAACAGCATGCTCTAGGGCAGTTGATGTGGATTTGAACATTAGAGAAAAGCTCCTGTAGCTTTCCCGTCTCCTGCTAGCCCCTTTGTAGACCTTGTTCACCAATATGCAATCTTTCCTATCAGTTATAAAGCTTTTAGTTGTAATTAACAAAAAACCCCCCAAAATGGCCCATAAAACAAGGGGTTTATTACTTCATACAACAAGAATTGTTGAGTCTAGAAATTTCCAAAAGTAGTTAATTTAGCAGCTTAATAATACGAACAGCCCCAGTGCTTTTGGTCTTTCTTCTCTAACTTGGCTATGTTCTCATTGTGGTCTTGAGGTGGCTGAGGCTGATACAGGCATGAAGACCAGGGCCACCTTCAGGGGTGGGCCATCAGTGCTCTCCATAGGGCCCCAAGTTCAGTAGGTCCTGCTTGGGCGCTCATGCTCTGTGGTCACTGTATTGAAATTCTTAGTAATTCTACTTTGAATTTGTGCTTTGTAAGTGAAGTATAATGGAACAAAGAAGCATGTACCAGGCTCTCAGAGCATGTACCAGGCAGTCATGGGCAGTCCTGCCTGACCTCCTTGCTCGAACAGGCTCTAGGCCACCTGCCCCCAGCCACTGCCCAACAGCTACTTCCCGCCTCTGCCTCCAGCAGGGGTTGGAGTATAGGCGCAGGGGATTGGGGTAAGAGTAATATGTGCTGTGCATACTGAGTTGTAGGATGAGGCTCTAGGTACCTGTGAGGGTGCCTCAAATCCAAAGCACAAATAAAAACCACCATGACAAGTCAAGAAGGGGAGATCATTGAAAAAAGGAAACAGTTTGATCCTGCTTCTTGAATAAGGATCTTCACATTTTAAATTTTCACTTGAGTTTGCAAATTATGTGGCTTGCCCTAGTTCAGAAATCCAGCAGAGAAAACAGACTTTACCTTGCATGGCTTTTCTCTGTTTAGAAAAGTGTTCTCCAGATGCTTCCAGGAGATCCTAGTTCTACATAGCTCAGAGTTGGAGCACACATCCATGCCTGAGACAATGACTAGCCAGCAATTAAGACTACTCTGATTGATACAGATCAATAGAGGTTCACTTTTGGGCCAAAGATGGTCTCCATCCTTAACCTCATGGCAACTCCAAGTATTAGAACGAAGCTGGGGTTCTGCAAGTAAGGAAAAACTGGGGTAGAATAGTGAGTGGAGGTGGATTTCGGTAGAAATTTAGCCGTGTCTGTCACACTGTTTTCTCTATGATTTATCTCCCTTTTCATTCCATTATATCAGCTAGAGAAGCCACTGGGATTCTCATAAATGACCTTGTAGCTACTTTGGTTGAAAGAGATGAGTGTTGCTTGGGTCCTAACAAGTTAGGAAACCATTACCCTAAAATAAAAGTCTACCAAACCAATATAATTATGTCAACTTAAATATTGTTCTTGAAAAATCTTTTCATGCTACTTAATCTTTTTTTAAGACCTCAAAAATGTCCTAAAAATAGATGTTTGTCAGACAAATGTGCACTTCAGTTTATTTCATTTTCTTACTCAAGGGCAACTTTTTTTTTTTCTTTTTCAGGGCGTATAAGAAAAACTAACCCATCAGGAAGAGATACTATAACAATTAATGTTTTCTAGTTTAATTGTTATTTTTGTTCGTTTTTTGGTTTTTTTTTTGAGATGGAGTCTCATCCTGTCACCAGGCTGGAGTACAGTGGCATGATCTTGGCTCACTGCAACCTTCGACTCCCAGGTTCAAGTGATACTCCTGCCTCAGCCTCCCGAGTAGCTGGGATTACAGGCATGCACCACCACACCCAGCTAATGTTTGTACTTTTAGTAGAGACAGGGTTTCACCATGTTGGCCAGGATTATCTCGATCTCCTGACCTCGTGATCCACCTACCTCAGCCTCTCAAAGTGCTGGGATTACAGGCGTGAGCCACTCTGCCTGGCCTAAGTCTTGTTTTTACCTAGGACTGAGTATCTCACCAAGTCTTCTGATGTTTGGCCTGTATACTTAATTTCCAAACCACCAGAATCACATTAAAATTCCTAAGCATTTGGGATTGGATGACTTGATTGACTAGCAGAATGTTACTGGGCAAGAAACTGAGTTGGAAGTTGATTTTGTTTTCTTTTTACACCAAACTCTTACTACTGGGCAGACAGATATTACATCTTTCTTTACCCACTGTCCCCGAAGATCTTTATGCCAGCCACTCAGTTCCAATAGCTCAGGAGCACTCCCAGAGGTACAAATGTCACCAGCTGAGAATGTCAGAAGAGGAAATCCAAGTCTGACCGTGTACTTGAGCTGTACAGGAAACATTTGGCAACTTGGAAAGGCCCCAAGAAAATGTGTCCTAACCCTTCCACATTCCATCCACTGCTTTAACGTGGTACAGATACATACACTGCAAAACCTTGCCCCCAAAATACACACTGTAATCCACAAAACTGTGCTCCTGTGCACACACAGTCAGAAACACAGAAATTTCTTCTGCATAGGAATTCTGAAAATGAAGACCAGAGTCTGAGGTTTTCACCACAAGGACTCCACCAGGATTAGCACAGATGCCTGGGAAAGAGAGGACCTCAGTTTGGCAAAACACTTCACATAAACTTCACTGAGCATCACTAGAGGAAAGAGAAGAATGCAACCAAGACACATGAATACCACAGTGTCTCACTGGATGTTTTCTAGTTCTAAAGATCAGGCTTTAATTGAGCGATGGTGCACACAGATTTGCATTTTTTCATGGTATCTGCTAGGATTTCTTGGCTTTGTTCTAATCTTAGACCTATGGCACAACTAACTGAGGCCAGTTACCTAGAAAGAGTCTCTGAAGAGGAGTAGGTAAGAAGTGGGCATAGGTGAGTGCTGGGGAAAAAAAATCCAAACCCTTAAAATACTCTATTTCTTGAGCAATGTCTTTGTTATAAAGAAGGTCATGGTGGAAAATGAGAATCACACCTGGTATTTGTTTGTGCTGCTATAACAGAATACCACAGAGAGGGGAATTTACAAAAACAAAACAAAACAACCAGAGATATTATTTGTCTCATGGTTCTAGAGCTTGGGAAGTCCCAGACTGAAGGGCCACATCTGGTGAGGGTCTTCCTCCTGTGTCATAACATGGCAGAAGGCATCACATGGCAAGCACACAAAACAGAGAGGAAATCAAGCCAAATTTATTCTTTTTTCCTGAGCCCACACCTGTGATAACTAACCCACTCTCATGATAAGGGCACTAATGCTTTCATAAAGTTGAAGCTCTCATGACCTAATCACCTCTTAAAGATCCTGCCTCATAATACCACCACAATGACAATTAAATTTCAATATGAGCTTTGGAGGGGACATTCAAACTGCTGCACACTTAGATCTGCTGTTTCTAGACTATTGAAGAATTGCCAAGCTGGTTTCAGTATTTTCAATGGCATTTAGGTATGCTGTAAATACACAATTCTTCTAAAAATCATAGGATAACATTTCGAAAAGTGCTTTTAAGCTAGGAGGGTGATTTTCTTGTTATTTGTCTAAACTCCTCATTTCCAGAGTCCAGCTGAAACCGAGAGGTTAACTGATCTACGCTGAGTCACATGATTTTCAGTCTCTTGGCTCTCACTCCAGTCACCACAAAGCAGACAGCTCTAAAAAAAATATCTAGAGTAGATTTTCTTAGGGCAACTAACTTCACCAAATATATTATTATGCATATAATATCAGCAGTTACAATCTCTCCGGAAACCAACATCATGAACTCTAGTAAGTCATGGATGGGAGTTTTTTGGACTGGTCCTTTTCCTGTGGATTGAATTATTCAGGCGATTTTGGAACTCATAGAGTTGTTAAATACTATACATATACAAAATCTAACTTTTATGCCTAGTCAGCCTCTGCATGAGTTTTCTTCTAAGACAAAAGGGATAATAGTAGTCACGTGCTGGTGATGAATATATGACCCAGAGCTTAAGAAAGCTTGTTAGTATTTATTTTCCTTTCTAGGACATTTAATTAGCTATGTGTCATTACATCCCCAGGCACTCTTGGCTATGCCAATGTATGGTCATCTTGATGCCTGACTATCAGGTGTGGGGTGACAAGTATGGGGAGCAATGTCAGCTTGAGCAAAGAGGATGACTCACAGAGAAACTACAGCCGTGCTACTCCATGCTTTGTGTTGAAGAGACTAATCAAGGGCGGGCCTACTTTTTGGAGAGAACTTCTTTGACTTTGTAATATTTGAAAAAGAATTAAATGAGGAGGCACATTTGGCCCCTAGTTTCATGGCTAACCTGGTATAAACCTGGTATGAATTGAATATAAACATATTTTTGACCTGCTATTTCTTGATTTTAAGGTTTAATTCAATCAATCTTTGAGGACATGGGATTCTATTTCCCAGGATCTTACACATGTTTTTAGTAAAGGGCCAGATGGTAAATATTTTGGGCTTTGTGGGCAAAATGGTCTCTGCTGGCAATACTCAACATTGCCATTGTAGTATGAAAACAGCCATGGACAATTTGTTAAAAAAAAAAAAAAAGGCATTGCTTTGTTTCAGTAAAACTTTATTTACAAAAAACCAGAAGCTCTCTGGATTTGGTCCATGGGGCCATAGTTTGCTGACTTCTATTTTCATAGTTCTGAAGTTTCTAAACTTACTCTAGAAAGCGAAGACAGGTCTTAAGGGGTTCTAAGAACCTTTCACATGGAAGAAAACCACATCCGGGTGGGATAAGAAATCAGGGTTTCACATGAATTCTAGATGAATTCTAGCCATCTTTAGGGGTCTGGGAAGGAAAGATTTTGAAAGTTCTAATCACATTCATTGTCCACTGAGGCTTTCCTAGGAAGATTCAAAATTCTCTCTGTGTGATCATTGGTTGAACTGATCCTCTCACCACATTCTATGCATTCTTTTCACTAAAGAGAGTAGAAATCAGTTGGAGGGAGTTTTCTCTATTGCCCCCAATCCACTGCCATCTTGAAAAAAAGAAACTCACTTGACATGGTTGCAGACGCCAAAGAACGTGTATTTTGAATGTATACCTCCGTGTGTGGTAAATATGATTTTGGTCAGTGCAATGTGACTTGAAGACACAGAGACATATGGCTTGAGCTCCTGCTCTGTGTGTGTGTGTGTAACAGAAAACAATACCATCTGACTAAACAGTAGGCTTGGTGCCAGATGCCAATCCGACTGAGGCAGGCACACAAACGAACAAAGCGAACCTTGGCCTCCACTTCCTCCTCCCCCAAGAATCTATTAAAAGACTGAAAAGAGCTGTTTAGCATCAGAGAGTGGGACACGATGGTAAAGTGCACATTCTCCAGTGGTAGAGCAGCTGCAGCCAAGTTTCAATGACAATCGCCCGCTCTGCTATGCCTCAGCACACCCCAGAACCCAGAGGAGGAAACTGATGTGGGGATTGGAGCAGCAAGGGAAACAACTACACACATTATGGAGTCGTAGAAGACAGCTGCAAGGAAGCGAAAACTTCTGGTGATACTCTCATGGCAGACGAGAACTCCAGTGCATTGGTGGAAAACTTTTCATTTTTTCTCTCAAGTCAAACTTAGGAAAAATTCATGAGGTGACAGAGAAGCAGATTTTGATCCATGTTGTAGAAGAGACGAAAAGCCCAGGGACTCTGAAGCTTGCTAGTTCTTCCACATGTTTGCCTATGTAAACACAAAGTGAATTGTTTATCAAGTAAACAGTATTTTTACATTGAATATAGAATCCTTCAAACATACAAGAATTACTAAAATAACAAACACCTGTGTATCCACTGTGCAAATCTTCGATACTAATACATCTGCCATATGTGTGTCTTTTTTAAAGAAAGAAAAATTAAAGAAATAAAATATTACAGATAGAGTTGAAGCCTCCTGTGTATCACTCTCTTCTCTCATTTCCTTCACTATGTTCTTGGAGGTAACTCCAGTAATTTCTGAATTTAATGCATGCTTTTCTCAAGCATATTTTATGCTGTTATTAAATATATATATATGAATATACACATACATATATACACACATCTCACATACACATCCATATATATACACATAATATACATAAATAATATATAGACCTATTTTGTACATTACCAATTTTCATAAAAATAGTGTTATAGTAACTTTTTGTACTTTTTGTTCTACAGAAGTTGTAACTTTCATTTAATAAAAGTGTGCAACATTTTCTCTTGTGATTTGTGCATTTTTGTCTTTTTTAAGACTCCTTCCCTATCTGTATTAGGCTGTTTTTCAATTGCTATAAAGCAATATCTAAGTCTGGGTCATTTATAAAGGAGAGGTTTAATTGGCTCATGGTTCTGCAGGCTGCACAGGAAGCACGGCACAGCATCTGTTCGGCTTCTGGTGAGGCCTCAGGAAACTTTTATGGCACAAGGTGAAGCGGGAACAGGCACATCACATAGTGAGAGAGCGAGCAAGAGTGAAGCGAGGTTTCAGGCACTTAAATAAACAGATCGCATGAAATAAGAGGGAGAACTCTAATTGGTGCGAAGACAGCACCAACCCCCGTCCATGAGGAATCCACCCGCGTCCATGAGGGACCCGCCCCTGTGACCCAACCATCTTCCACCAGGTCCCACCTCCAACACTGGGGATTACATTTCACCATGAGATTCAGAAGGAACAAACATCTAAATTGTATCACTATCCTAAAGTCATATTGCGTTTTCTTATAAAATTGTTTTCTGTTCAAGTCTTCACATCACCTGGCATTCATTTCCTCAGATCCACATTAGAGAGGCTTATTTTATTTTATGTCTACCTGTCCTATGACTGTGTATTGAATTGTCCTTCCTTTCCCCACTGACCTACAAAGCCACTTCCATAAATTTGCAATCCTTCCTTGTGTAGCATGTCCTCCTTTACTTGAGAAGAGTCTGTGAGCATCGTCTAGCACCTCACCGTGAGGCTAGGAGTGGCCCCCAGGCTGCCCAAGTCAGCAGCACAGAGAGACTTGAACAGTGGAGGTACTCTGTCCTTGTGCATTTATGACTTGTGATCGAACTTGGGAGGGAACTTTTTGACTCAAGATCTTTTTATAATGATAAGGGAATTAGTCATGCCATGCTCACACTCTATTGTCATGAGCTCCAGCCTTCAGAAGATCAGAATGAATCACAACCAAGGTACAGTCTGTGCCCAGCACTTCTTCACAGACTAGAGCCAAGCATCAAATTTCATGTATTCCAGGTTTGAGAAATGTGATTAGTTGACCTACAATAAACACACTTTATCACTTAGGGGTATTTTGCTCTGTTTCCTGCAAACTGTGATACATGTGCATTATAAACCTCATACATTATTAACAGAGTTTGTTTTCTTAAAAAAAATATCTTGGCAGAATACTATTGGAATTAAACCAAGTCAACTTTCTGGACTTCAAAATGGCACAGATCCAGACTGAGATTCAGAAAAAAAAACAATAACAATCATCTGCTATTTTAATTAACAGCCACCACAATAATAAATCAGTTATTTGAAGAAAATCTTCACAAAGAGTCTTATGGCAGAGATTTCTGTTAATGGAAATACCACAGAAATGCCAGCAAATGAAAAGGGAAAATAATCTGACTTCTACTGGGCACTTAGTATGAATAAGTCACTACAGAAAGCCCTTACATATATGCTGTGCCATTTAAAACTTATACAGCCTCAGAATGGCTATTAAAATTCCCACTTTAAGAATGAGAAGTTGACATTTAAAAAATTTGATAAACTTGTCAAGGGTACAGAACCGGTAAGTGTTAGGTCAGGGATTCAAACTCAGATCGAATTGGCCAGCGCTTATCCATTTTCCAACATGCCTGCTGGTTCTAGCACTTGGATGTGTTGCTGTAGGAAGAATCATTCTAAGGGCCACCAAGTTTCTGGACCAAGGATCAAGGTGAAGTTCAGGATGGGAAGTATTTAACACCTCCAAGGCTGTCCAATGCGTTGGAGTAGACCCAAACTATGGCTGACCTCAGAACCACTCAGCCTGAGAACCAAGCAATCTTCATCTTAGAACAGCAGTATCGCATCGTCAGGTGATCTTAAAGCTGGATCAATGGGATTCTGTTACAAGCCTCATGTTACAAGTCTCCAAAATCCCTAAGACAAGATGTTTATTGGGATACAGGATGTTTGGTAACCCTAGTAAAGATAAAATGCTATGTTAACAATCAGCAGAATACCTCCTACAGGTATGAGTCAGCAGCTCATGACCTTGTAATTACATTGATATTTCTGCTGTGAAACAAATGAATATTCATACTAAATAAAGAAAAACAAAGCAATACGTAGGTCTGCCAATTCAGAGAAGATTTTGCCCCTAAATGAGTTACAGATACTTTTGGATTTAAGTGCTTAGGGATTTCAGAATTGCATATAAAGAATTGTGTATCAGTGTTGTTATAACTATATGCTTCTGGGAAAGTATAGTTTCTGTTTCAAGAGGAATAAAGGGTAAGCAGACATGAACCCTGAAAAATAATTTGCTGTTGACAAAGCTATTTTCTTATGTTATTTCACCCTTAGAGCAACAATGTGAGAGACTTTTATTCTTTTTTTTTTTTGAGATGGAGTCTCGCTCTGTTACCAGGCTGGAGTGCAGTGGTGCAATCTTGGCTCACTGGAACCTCTGCCTCCTGGGTTTGAGTGATTTTTCTGCCTCAGCCTCTTAAGTAGCTGGGACTGGCCGGGCGCAGTGGCTCACGCCTGTAATCCCAGCACTTTGGGAGGCCGAGGCGGGTGGATCACGAGGTCAAGAGATCGAGACCATCCTGGCCAACACGGTGAAACCCCGTCTCTACTAAAGTACAAAAAATTAGCCGGACGTGGTGGTGCGTGCCTGT